>VYXB01007625.1:67741-238712 GCA_013397135.1 Pachyramphus minor
TTTTTAAATACTTACTCCCTGGAGGAGGTGATCAATCACAGTAAAGATTTCTCTACTTTGAACACTCAGGATAGTAAAGAACGGTCAGCTAAGAGTGTGAAGTTAATATGTATAAGTTAAATCAGTTAAATCCCAGATGGATGCTCCATCAGTTGGTCTGGTAAGCCTGTTCTGGCTTCAGAAAGCTCAGTTTTATACTGTGTCCTTAGCGCTTTTTGTGTCAGTTTTGTATCATTTGTTTATTCGTCTTGGCTTTCTCACAATAGCAAATTTCTAACCAGTCTGGTCTATATTGAGAGGAAAAACTATAAAATACACTGAAAATAACCAAAGCTTTGGGAGTCACATTGTGTTTAGCACTTACTTTAAAAAAAGGGAGGATGTGTTCACCTGAGGGTGCAGGATTTCAGCCTGTAATGGGTGTGTTTCCCAGTCAGGTGCCATTCAAGCCTTACCTAAGGAATGGTGTCTTTTCTGATCCTAGAAATTGCACAGATCAGTGAAAACACTGACTTTACATGGATTACAAAAAGGCATCAAAGTGGAGAGCAGCAAAGTCTCTGATTTCAGAGAGTCACTGTCGTTGTACTGTGCTTAGAATGCAGCCAGTTCTTGGCAGGGATGATTTATGATAAATATTATGATTTATACAGTCAAGAAACAGCCATCAGAAAGACTCTCTGCTACATAGTTCCTTACTGTATTAGAAGATGAAACCTGACTCTTCTCCAGTATGAATGAGTGCTAGATGAAAAGCTGGGAGTGAATTTCCTTGCTGAGTAGGTTTTAGGGTCTCAGCTTTCCATAGAGCCCTGCCTGTGCTGCCTCGTACTTTCCATGGATTTCTGCATCTTGGCATTATCCTTTTGACTTCAGTGCACAGTGTGCAAACTTGAAAGTATGGATCAAACTACAAGACCAAGATAGAGGGTTGTTTTTCCACTCTCTTCAGACTTCAATCCAGTTCCTTCTCTAGAATCTCAAAATACTCTCTGTGTGCACAGTTCCTTACTGGAGTTCTATCAGAGCATAAGGCGTAGTTTTGCATAAAGAGGGGCAGGAAGGGACATGGACTAGCTGATGGTATCATGTTTTAATATGACTTCTCTGATGACTGTGGCTGGCATCAAAATAATAAGAGCAATAATAATTACTCATTAAAAAGTCACTGGGCACATCTACAAGAATGATTTTCTGGTCACAGTCCTGTGCAACCTCCTTCAGGTGACCCTGCTTGAGCAAGGGGGTTGGACTGGATCATCTCCAGAGATCTTTAGCAGTTTAGTGTTTCTGTAATTAAAATATACTTTATTAAGTAAATAAATAAGACTGGAGTAGACATATTGTGCTGTAGGACAGAGCAGAATTGTTTGAAAAAGTCGAGAAATTCTTTTATTTAGTAATTTCTGTTGTTTATTTTGGAGGCATAACTAAGAAACTGCTTCTGAAATTAGTCAGAGACTGCATAAAAATTACTAGTATGAGAGCAGTGAGTGGGTTCTGGACCTGATAGTGATTTAATGGGGTTAGAGTTTTGGGATGTGACAAATCATTTGGGACTTGTTATTTAAGATGCTGAGCGCTCTGGTCCCAGTGCATCAAAACTTCTGTGCTCACACCACATATGAGCCATGATATTTGCTGCCTGTGCTTTCTTTAGTAGGCCAGAGATTGTCTGTATGTCACCAAGTGTTATTCAGTACTTACAAAAATCTCTGAAACTCCCTGTATGAGCATCCTGGGGAAGTCTGAGAGGTTTGATTTTACTCACTTCAAAAATAACTGGATGAATGGTGAGCTGTAAATTCTGAATGAACCACTGGCTCAGGCTGTTAATGACTGCACACTGAAAGACTGAAAACTCATTCTTGTGCTCTGGAATGACATGAATATCCCAGATACGAACTGACTTTTGCTTTGATTATTTCAATTTGAGGTCAGAACTCAAAGAAGAACTCTAGGAAGCTGAGCTTCAATTAGAAAGATTCCAACAAGTGTCCACTTTGTCCCTTCACACAGGCTACATGTGCATTTATGTGTTCCCAGGTGCTGGGGAAAAGAATATACAGCTCCGGTGAATTTTATAGGGAAGGTGGAGTTAAGGTGGTTGTTTGTTTTGATTTATTTTGGGTTCTTTGTTTGTGTTGGCTTTGCACTACCAGGCCAACTCCAAACTTATTAAATTCATTCCTGCCTTTCATAATTAAGAGGTTCCTGAAGTCAGGTTTTTTTGACTGCTGTTGTTTTTCATCAATAATTCCTAGGACTTAAGTATGATTTCAGGTATTTCTGTCGAGAGAAATCAGGGAAAATACGTGTTCTAAGTGCTGATGTTTGTGTTTCTCACGTTCAGGAGAGTGGAAATGCTGAACTTGTTTCATATTATGCCCGTTTGCCCAAACATTTTGTGCCAAATGAACCCTTCATTCACTGAAGCTATTAAGAAACTGAGGCCATGTTTATAAAATCCTTTCCACCAGTGGAGGTGCTTTCAGGAAAACTGTTTTGATATGACCTACATGAATAATTTCAGTACTTCCAAAACATTTTGCAGCACTTTTCTGTTCCCCAGAAGTTTAATGAGCAGGTATGTGTCTGACTAAGCCAATGTACCTGAGTAAGCCAATGTTTTTCAGCTCCTGCTATAATTCTAATTTCAGTGTATTGAAGGCTGTGCTTCAGACTCTCCCATTTCTTCCGTTTTTCATGGACTTCAACTATTATCCATATAGAGAGTGAGAATCTCAATCTAGAGAGTCCCCTACCTGTGTTACTGATAGCTAAGAAAGAAAATCAGCCATTTTCTTGGCTTTTATTACCAGAGCTCAGAATAAAGTGCATCATGTTGTATAGACCTGGAAAATGTTCCCAACCTGACATGAAAACACTGTTTCACTTTTCATGTCAAATTTTATGTTTTGCTTGACCCGCAGCAAAATATTCTTTTCAGTTTTACAAGAAAAAAGAATCAAAACTGTAATAATAAATAAAATTTTTTAAAAGGCAGTTTTGAGTTAATCCAAATCAGATTTTTCTAATGCTGGCAGGGTCTACAAGTAAAAGGAAGCAGGTATAAGGAGTAATTATCCTGGAAGAAGGATAGATGATATTGTTTCAGTTGAGCCTGCAGCAGTTAAGGATGTCCAGGGACAAGATAAAGCAAGGGACATGATGGTAATAAACTGGATAATTTACTTAATTTGTCTCAAATTTTCCCTTCAGTTGATCAGAACTGCTGCTGTTTGTACCTGTAATTAACTCCCCTCCAGTCATGGAGTATTGTTAATCCAAGCGTTTGCCACTCGGAATGAGAGGATAGAAGATGTCACACTGAGGAACTTGGGTGTTTATTTTGGAAATGCTAAAGGCTGTGAAAAAAAAAAGGTTTTTGGTGGCTTGGAAGGACAGAGGGTGGTGCCCAGTTGTTTAAGGAAGGAATCAACAGGTGATGTCAAGAGACTTGAACTCGGTGGAACACTCAGGGAGCATCCATGGGGCTGTATATTCAGGCAGGCAGCACATGCAGCAGAGTGAAGCTGTTGCATTAAATGCATATTTCCTATGCTCTACACAGCAAAAAAAAGTCCTCTACCAGCCACATTAACACTGTGTTTGTGTAGTGTGAAATGTAAGGAATTCCTCTGTGTGTCACAAAATAGCTGCAGAAGTGATTTTAAGCCTCCTTTTCAAGCTGTGCAGGCAAACAAGAAGCCCAGTTCAGTGGGTGTTGAGGTGACAGGGGGTTGTAGCCCATTAAAAAACAGAATTATTCTCCAGGGCAAATCATGGCCATCATTTTAGGTGTTGTATCTTTGTAAATAAGAAAAGAGTGATTCATTGATCATTTTAGAATTATTTTAGTATTCATCACCCAAGAGCATTCTTTATGTTTCCCTTCTGCCAAATATGCTTCATTTTTCAGAGAATGGTAATTTTTCACCCTTTTTGGTGTGTGTGGTTTTTTTCCTTGTTGTTTGTTTGTTTGAGGGTTTTTTGTTTGTGTTTTTTTAAATGTCTAGTTCAGTAAACATTACTGTAGGATGTGTTTTTTTTCAAGTGGATCTTTTCTCAGCAGGGTCTCTTATGGATATTTCTGCAGCTGTGGTAATGAGTGAAGCATTGGATTCAAGGGTGTTCTTTTTCCTTTTCTTCACCATTTTTTTTCAGTTTCTCAAAGGAGGAGCCAGAAGGTAGAATTCTAACCTCAACTAGTGCAAATAGTAGACAATTTGGGCCCGGCTTTTAAATTTTGGGTGAAGCCTGCTTTCAGATCTGCTGGAGGTACAAGTGCTGGGCACACAGGCAGTGATGTCTCTCTCTTCTGGTGTTTCTCTCTGTGTGCTCATATAAAGTTTGGCTACAAGAGATGGTTTAGCAGTTCAGTGAGCAATGAGTCTGGTTTCCATGGCCCCCTCAGCTGATCCAGTGTCTCCTTCCCTGCCTTCCCAGCATGTCAGCACTTGTATGAGCATTCCAGCAGGAGCACCTGCCTGCAGCCTCTAATCTGATACCACTTGCTCTACTCCTACATGCCAGATTTACTCCTTGGGCTTCTGTGAGTATCAGGAGATCACATCTTCCAATACACCCACTCCAACAGAGCATCATGGTACTTGGAGCAGTAGAGAAGTGAGAAGAATGTGTTCCAAATGTTGCTGTCATTGAAGGTTAACTCCTAGAAATGAGCACTTCTTGTTTTAAGCGTGACATAGTGAAGTAATCTGAATTGTTTCTGTGATTATCTCGTTTGTGTACTGCTGTGCTTCAGGGCTCAGAGTAGATGAGAGGGACAGTACGAGGCTGAGGGAGATTTGTAAGATCAAGAAAGATGCAGAAAAGGCAAGTAGTGAACGAATATTTACTGTTTCTCACAATAATGGAATCTGGGGGCCTTCATTCAGGCTGTGAATTGACATGTTTGAAATAACCAAAAGCATGTCTTCTTGATATAACTCATAATTAAACTGCAGAAGTCATTGCCTTGTATATTGGGTTCATTAGAGATTAGAGAAGTTCATCCAGGAAAGGTCCAGCAAGGCAGTGGTCTAGCAAGTGAATTAGGAAGGTTCATAGGTATGTGATTGCTGAAACCTGGAGAGCATGTCTGCAGTGGTTCTGTCCCCTCTCTACAGGACAGTGTCAGAGATGCTGGGCTACATGTTATTTTGGTATAACTATGATTGTAGTAAGTCCGGGAATGTGATTTTTCTTTCAATGAGATTTTTAGCCAGCTTTCTGACTGGAAATACTCAGAATATAGTGATTTTAAAATCCCAGAATCAGGCACTTACATTGTCTGAGTTTGTCGTTGCTAATCATTTCCCCTGCAAATGCAAAAATATCCCAAGTGGTGTTTTGTTGCTGACATTTCAGGGGAAGTCTGTAGTGTTGCTATCAGTAGTTCACCTCTGAGTCATGGTGTTCTGCACTGGTAAAATAGGTATCTTAGAGAGCTCTTCCAAAAGGGTCAAAGAGTAACTTAGAGAAAAAAAAAATAGCAGGATCAGCTCCCTGGATCATGAGTCAAAGTCCTGTTTTTAGAAGTCTTCATGCTACAGTAAATATATTGTGCTGTGGTTCCCAGATGCTTTGGAGCCTTTGAAGGTGAGACTCAGATTTCTGAGGGGCTTAAGTGTTGATGAAAATGCTGACATGGAAGGAAAGTGTCAGAAGGGAGGAAGAGAAGATCCTGGGAGGAAGTGAACAGACAGGCTGTTCTTGGCATTGGCTCTGTGTAGGGTTTCCTTTCCTGTGTCTTCCTGCTTGTGGTTTTGGTTTCAGGTACCCTCAGCAGACCTTTCCCCCTCCATGGCATCCCAACAGGACACTGCCACAAGAGCTTCTTTAGCTCTGCTCCACGTCAGGGTGAAACACCAGTGAGGCTGGTTTGGAAAGTTCATCAGATAAATGAAATGAGAAACTGAAAACATTTGTTTATTTATTAAATAAAACATTCATCTTTATCAGCTGCGATATTTCCTACCCTTTGATACTGATCTAGAGGATCTCATCTTACCCAGGTACAGAGCACAAGTTTGATTATGTGAGGGAAGAGGGCCAAAAAGCTAGAGGTCTTTATGCAAATTCTGATCTGCATTAATTTGCATAATGCTGCTGATCTATAGATACAGCTATATATTTATGCATATATGCATCATTATCTGTATCCTTTGAAGGATACTTCTCCTTTCCCAGCCTCTCCCTGAGCTGGCCCTTCCCCTGTTCCTGGTGGTCCTGGGTGATGCCTGGCCACTCTGAATCCAGGCCTTCACCTCCCTGGAAACACAGATTTGTCCCTCTGGTCTAAATTCTGGATAAGCAATCCCAGTTCTCGTGCTGGGTGTCATCTGAACTATTTATTTCTAATTCAGAGCTGTGGGAACTGAGTTATTTCTGGAGGATTGTCTTTGGCAAAGGCATCACAGGGCAGTCCTTTGTGATGAGCATTACAGGGAGTAGCTTGAGGACATTTATTCACTTTCTCCAAGTTCTTCATCCTCCTTTTGAGGATGAGGGTTGGAGCAGCCATGTGGAATCTTTTTCCATCCTTTTGTGAGTCTGGATTCTGAAGGTTTGTTGAAATCTCCCGCCATGGGATCATCAGGAGGATTTTGAGACTCAGCTCTGCTATAAGCAGTGGATAATGTGCTGTAGGAATCACGCTTGGTGGTGAAACCAAGCTGAAACTTTGGTCAGATAAGTAGCCTAGGGAATGGATTTGACTTTCCATACACCAGTTTAAAGGAAGGGAGACCATACACCAGTTTAAAGGACTGGAAGCCTGCCCTTGCTGCCTTGAGGCTGCCATCCTCAGAGAGACAGCCTGGTCCTGAATGGTCAGTGGCAGCTGATTTTGTGCAAAAGGTTATGAAAGAAGACACACTGTTTGTTCTAGAAAAAAAAAATCCTTTTTATTAAGAGTAGTAGAGTAAGTGAGCTTTGTGTTCAATTCAGTTTAAAAGTGTTTAAAACGGGTTTAGCTGGGGCTTTATCCATTTGTCCAGAGTTAGGCCCTCCCAGAGTGCAGGTCTCCAGCAGGTGTAAAGTGTCACACAGAGTGGCAACAACCAAAGCTCCTGAGAATCCACCCTCAGTTTTTTCAAAACACTCACCAGCCATGTTTGACATGTAGAGCCACCGAAACTGGAGCATTATTGAACACCTGACTGCTTATTTTGGTGCTTGTGTGGAACTTGATCTCTAGAAAATCTGGTCCAAAATTCAGTCTCACCCCTGCTGCACTATTGATGTTTACAGGTTCAACTGGGTGACTTGATCTGAATTGAATGAAATTGCACAATAAAAGAAAGGAAAAACCCCTTTGGCAGCCAATTCTTTTGTGAGCTTTGAAAAAGTTTAGAAACAGGAAGGAATTATTCCTACAGGTCTACCAAAGCTTGAGCTTCTTGGAGTCAATGGAGTTCTATCTCCTAACTTCAGAGGATCAGTTTTCCCTATGCTCTAATAAAGTGATCATAAAGTGACTTTAATGGAAAGACAGTTTAGCAAGTAAATAATTCAATAAATATTTTCCAGGCATTGATGTCCAATAGATTGCTTGGTATGGTGGATACTAAGCACCTTTTAGGAACTGTAGTAATACAAAGTGTTCCAAAAAGCCTGACCTAGAAGCACTGAGGCCTGAGAAGAGAAAATATTAACCCTGCACTGTCAAGCCAAGATCCATTGGAAGGCAGGTAGTATGGAGATAAGGATATACCAGTCCTAAATCCAGCTGTTCCCTTCCTTCAAGTCCTTCTCTTCAAAAATGCATATTAAAATAATTTTGAGGCAAGTAATTGAAAACAATTGGCAGAAATTCCTCACAGTAAAGATTTTTTAAAGGGTTTCAATTGTAATAATTTTATTCCAGCATATGGATTTGGGGCTTGGTGGTAAATTGAGCTGTCTCTTTATGGAAGTGGTAAATCCACCAGCATTTGCTATCAAGAGCAGGAAAAAAAAATATGTTTATAAATCATTGCATTTGTTTCAGATTATTCATCAGAGCTGGAAGGCAATTGTTGGAGTTATTTGGGATATTATAAACAGAGCTCTGGGAAGGCTGCATACTTTGTAGCATAATTTGGGGGTTTGTGCATGTACCAACTGAGGCTTTCCCCTTCAGTAAGTGTTCAGCTGATCTTCCAGAGAGGAGAAGCCAGATTCCAGTGTGCTGCTTTGAAGGGAGCAGGTTTGAGTTGGCACTAAGAGGGCAGCAGGGCTGGGAACACAGAGGAAGGGCCTAACTAGGATCACTTCTCTCTCCTTGTGCAGCAGTATGCAAGGAAAGTCTGCACCTCTCCTTTTGCTGTGCACTCGCAAACTCTCTGATGAAAATGTTCAGATCTGGAAAACAGCGGCAGCTGAGGGCAGGGGGGATTTTGATACAGAAAATTTGAGGCAATAGTGCTTAACATTTCCTGATCAGTAAAAAAATGAGGACCATTTACACACTTGCATTGTAGTTCAAGGCAGAAGGAGCCTGCCTGGTTTCCCTGGGTACTGTAATTACCCTGGAGCTTTTTTCTCTGTGAGAAAGAGCTCTGATTTGTGTCACATGAAGTGCAGGCAGCACCCCAGCACAAATAACAGGCAAGGGGCTGGAACTCCTGCGTTAGTTGCTGGCAGAGTTTCTGCCAGAGCCTTTCAGAGCCTCCTGCAGAAGTACCAGCAAACCACCTTGGTTTTACCTTGGTGTGTTGTGGCCAGTCCTGGAGGAATTCATTTCTGCAGGACCTGTGCCAGCTCTTCTGAGGTTTTGGGTGTCGTGGATCATTTACCTTTGTTGTGGGTTTTTTACCCCCCTCCAAAAACAAAATGAGAGCAAAACACACACCAGCTCAGTTGCTGACATGTTGGCACATACTGTGAAATAACTAACTGGCTGAAGAGTCTTCATTTAAGGAAAAAAAAAAAACCAAAACAAAACCCCAAACAAAAACAGATGGACAAACAAGAAAAAGCAAACGAACAAAAAAAAAAACCCCAGCAAACAACTATGATTCACTTTTATGAGCAAAACAGGAGAGTTGCACGGTTGAATGTGGGTCAGGTATGTCTTAGTGGCAGTGGTTTTCCAATGCTGGAACATATACCTCTGTTCAACACAACAGCATAAAAACTGTTATGCCAAAGGGAAGTGATGGGGGATAAGCAGAGACCCTCAAAACAGCCAGTAGCTAATGCTGCCTTTGTGGTTTTATATATTTGCCTATTAAAAGGACAATACAGACATGGAACATTTAGATTTAAGAAGCCTTCTTTTCATTAAACAACATTAAACAAACTGACAAAGTAGGGGGTTATGACTCCAGTAATTGAAACATGCTGTTCTCCTCAAGACCAGGACTCTATAAAGACTCTTTTCACCCAGTAATGCCCTTTGTGTTTGCCTGCTACCCCTGCTAAAAATTACTGTAGACCTGAAGTATGTCTTTCCAAGTGGAGTGGGAATGACAGAGTGCAACACCACACTTGGCAGGTGAGGTCACAGCCCTTTTAGGACCTTAATGTTCATTGTGAATTGGAAATCAATTTGCAGCTCAGAATACATGGAGCTGTAGCTGGGCTCCCCTCCCCACTATTTGTTTTTTTATGTTAACTTTAAACCTGGGATGCAGGAAAAATAATTAGGTGGATTCATTTGGATTAACTGATGGAATTTGGGTAGTTTTCATTAGCCTTTCCGTGGCTTCCTTGCTCTTCCAGATGTGTATTCTGAATCTTCAGGTTGTCTTGAACTTCTTTTTCCTTCTCTCCTCTAGATGTTGACGAGTGTCTGGATAACAATGGAGGGTGCCAGCAGATCTGTGTAAATACCATGGGCAGCTATGAATGTCAGTGCAAAGAGGGCTTTTTTCTGAGTGATAACCAGCACACCTGCATCCATCGCTCCATTGGTAAGTTCTCAGCGTGTAAACTCTGCTCTGTGTTCAATCAGAAATGCTACAACAGTTTTTGTTGGGTTTGGTTTGGTTTTTTCGATCCCCAGGGCTCCCAAAATCATTTTACTGGTTGGTTGGATTGATTGATTCCTCTGCTACTCAAGCTTGTAGCAGAGCCATAAATAAGACGATGGAAAAGGCTTTAGTTTGACCCAGAAATTGTACTTGATTTGCACAGCAGACTCTTCGGGCAGGCAGAGATAGATGTTCAAATGCAGCTGAATTTCCAGGAATTAAAAATTTCTCATCTGTTTGCATAGCAGTTCACCTGCCTTTCAGCTGGGAAAGCATGGCATCCTAAATCCAAATGAGCAGCTTGTTGCTTCTGGAAATGATACAGGTTATGTGGGGTGGTTTTACCAGTTGTGTAACTCGTTAACTTCATTGCAGACTGATCATGGCTGAGCTTATATTTGACACAGCATTTGTCTTTGGTTCAGTACTCTGGCCTAGGGTGGGTTAGAAAGCTGCTTCTCTGTTGCCTGTGCACTAGTGGGAGAAATAAGGAATCCCTGCAAAACTGGGATCCTGGTCTGCTGCTGTTTTCGACCAGAACAAGCAGCTCTCCCTTTTCTCTAGATGTCAGACACGGAAGACAAGTTTGAGTGGAAAGAGAGAAAAGAAAACAACGTAGCTATAAATCTTTGCAATTAAGTGGACTCCTTCTGTGTTCATTCAGAGTTCTGTGACCCTGGCAGCAACGGGAATATATTCCAGCAAACTCATTTCCCAGTAGGCAATACAGGATGACAAAGTAGCGAGATGAGACTGGTGATCAACAATGTAAGCATGCTGTAAATTCCAGCAAGCCACACAAATGGTTCTGAGCTGTTTCAAGGGACTAAAATGAACCAGAAAATCCTACTTGAACACAGAGTATGAATTTAGTCACTCTGTTGACGGGAAATCTCAGAAATGTAAATGTCTTTCTGGTGCTGCGTGTCTGCTTAAACAAAATTACAAAGACAGGTGGTAATTTTGATTTTTCAGAATTGTGAATCCCTGGAATACACTCACGAGTCCACTTTTTAGCATGATTATTAAGTTTTAAGCAATTGAGGTGTTTTCCTTATGACAAGAACATGCAATTAAGCTCCATTAACCAGTGCATTTTAGGGGTTGCTATCTAATAAGCTTTTAGTCATTCTTTTCAACATAAATTGTCCATACTTATGTGTAAAGTAACTTATATGTAAAGTGTAAAGTAACCCTGACACAAAGATATCCAACAAAGCAAGGAGTAGTAGCTGGAGGCTTAATGAGAACCAGTTGAAGAGTATTGTGATACAATCATTATTTCAATTTGCACATTATAAAAATCCCCAGCTGTAATAAAAAAGAATTTAGTTATCTGAGATGGAAACTAATGAAACAAATGAAAAATGAGACTCTAAAGGCAAAAGTTTATTCTTTACTGAGGGAAAAGGGTAAGTTTTCATGGCAAGGAGGATTCCAAGTTTGCCCCAGGGACTCAGGGAGTGGATTTGAAGGCTGACTGCTGTGTGCACGTAATAAATATGCATGGGAAAATATATTTGTGCTAACTTGTTTATGAAGAAAATGTCATGTGAGGCATGGATGTTTAATTTGAAGCAACACCTTAAAATTATTTTAGATCTGAAAAAAAAAAAAAACAAGCAAACTACCAAATAGATGAGTGGGGATTGCAAAGTGTTTTATGAACAAATAGCTTGTAGCTTTTCAGAAGTAAAGTGTCAATTTACAGTGACAGCAAACATTGCACTGTAGTGCCGTGACCCCCCCTAGAAATACATCAGGTGGGTGTGCTGGAGGAAGGAACTGAGATGAAATGATCTCCTTCACTTGCCAGAGGTGACTGAACTGTGAATAGTAAACACGCATGGTGAGAAAGCAAGTGGCTTTTTTGGTATCTGTGTTTACTTATTTTTGTATGTCTCACTTGTAAGTGCTGCTACAGAAGCTGTTGGAACACAAAAATACACATCAACATGTTTAGTTGTGCCCAGGGCTGGATTGTGCCTGTACCTCTGTTGGTAAGCAAGGCTGGAATGGACACAGAGCACACAGCCAGCACTGCAGTCCAAACACAAGGGCATTGGCTTGCCAAAGCCCTTCAGCAGGTTTGCTGGCTTTGTGCATAATAAGATCCATTAATTGCAGTGGGATTGTTTTGGAAAAGTGTGTGAGCAGTCACAGAATCTCGGTGTCCTTGTTACCTGAAGTCTCTTCAGGGGCTCAGCCTGTCTAAAACCATCCACCCCAAGGTTCTTCAGGCAGTTTGCTGCCACTTTTTCTCTCCTGTTTTCCTGTGCCTTGGGAAAAGGGGAGAAGGCTTGCAAGGTACTTAGGACATGTTTGGAGTTAGGCTGAGTTCACAATGGAGGGAGCAGTAGCAAACCTAAGGATGCCCTGTGTGCAGGCCCAGCTCTTCTGTCCCAAGGCTGGTGCTGACCCCGTGCTTGGAGCTCATCAGCACGTTCAGGTGGTAGTTTCAGAGCTGAAAAAAGGCATTGGATATTCTCTCCTCTATGGAGGAAGGAATATGTCCCTTTTTGCACTAACCAGATGAAAGAATGGTGCCTTCTGATGTGAGGTGCCCTCCCTAAAATTGTTGGCTGCTGTGTGAATTTTCTCAGCCCCCAGGGATGCCCTGTGCCCAGTGGTTTTTGGGATGTATTGTACCACCGTGCTCCCACCTGTAAGTTGTGGTTGAAAGCCACCTTGGAGTTCATGACAGGACATTGTGGACAAAAAGGATTAATGATCCACAGAGAAATGTTAATTTTATACCAGTGGCAGGCCAGGCTGACAATAAAGTCAGAGCAAACCCTGGTGACCCAGCATTTGCTTTGTTTCACTGTCTTTCTGCTGATATCTTATGTTTAGTCTCAGTATCTTTTGGGAGGGTTCTGTGCCCAGTACAACTTGCCTCATTTATTTTTGCACAAAACTTAATTTCCCTTTGCCAAGTCAGATTTTGGTACTAGTTTGCTCACAGGAGTGGTGATGACAACAGGGAGAGAGATTGGGAGGGAGAATACATTGTAAAAGATATGGAGAACTTAACAGTTGTTTATCTTTGTACATCTTAATTATTATACTAGGTGTGGACACTGTGAATTATACCAGAGACAGGGTTGTGTTTGTTTCCAGGTGACTTAAAAAGAAAGCAGAATAAAACAGCTGTTACTGTATCATCTCCAGCTCCAGAGGGAGCATGTGTTTAATAAATGTGGAGATTAGGATGGTGCACTACAGCTGTGACTGAGTCAGGTGGGTGGGTTACGGCACATTTTCCCTTAATTTGATGATAAGCCGAAAGCCCTAATTCAGCAAAGCCTCAGGAAACATCCTTGAAGTCCTAATGTTAGCAGAGTTGGTTAAAAATCTGAATTGGGCTTAAGGAGTAGCAAAATAGACAGAATTCAGCTCTATGTATTTCCACTGAAGGTCAGAGTGATCACATCCTTCTGGAGTTCTGTGGCTGGGAAGACCTCTGTCACTTCAGATTCCATCCCCTGAACGTCTGCCTCAAGCATGAGTTGTGTTATGTCTGCTCATCATTCACTGCCAGCGTTTTTTTACAGCTGGTACCAAACTGGACAGGCAGGGGCCACTCTGAGTGTGAGAAGAGGTGGAGAAGTACGAGGGTGTAAGGCTGAAATTAAGGTGGACTCATCCAGTGGTGGAAAAGCTCTTTACACAGTTGTCACTGTCATTTTCAAGCCTCTTAAAAACTCATTTGGCAAGGAAATGCTTTTTCACTTCCCCTTATCCCGTTAGCCTTATGTTCTTAGCAGAGGTAGGGAATTTGACATAAAGTCAAATTTTACCACAACTTAGCAAATTACTGTGCTGCAAACAGAGTCACAAAACCAGCTTGTCTCTTTTCTGCACTAAAAGTGTGTCAGTTTAATCCCAGAGGAAAGGGGAACATGCTAAACCATGTTGCCTTGCATTTGTCATGGGCTAAGGGGCATTATGAAATGGCTTACCTTGCTCATGCTGATACACAGAGACTTGTTAAACTTGATTATGTGTTAAACCCTTGTTAATTTTGCAGTAGTAGCACAGGAGTCCCTTGGTCAACTGGCATCAAACTACAGAGTTTCTTCTGGTCCTGAGGATTATAAAGACACCTTTGTTCAATTTTTTCCCTGCCTATTTTCTGTGATTTATTTTTATTCTTTACCTGTTTTCTCAGTTCAGTGTGATTTTGTGGTGGCAGAATAATGTGTTAGGACTCGCTGGGAGGAATCGTGGTCCCCAGTCAGTGCAGGAAGGGTTAGAGCTGGGACTCTGGGATTCTTTATTTCCATCTCTGGTGCTGATCCCCTGTGAGACTCTGGGCAAGAAGGTTATTGTGACTCAGAACTTCTGCACTAAAGCACTTCAGAGGACAGAGGTGTATTTTCTACAGAAAACACAATAATCTATTCACATTTAGATTTGTGTGGAAGGGTGACTTTAAATAATTAAGTGTTGCCAGCGCTGTTCCAGACTTTATGAAGTACAAGGTTTCTCATCTCAACTATGAGAGCTCTTTCATAATGATGTAACCAGTTGTGATTGTAAAGGACAGGAATATATGTAAAGCAAGTTTTAAGGAAATCAATCCACGTGCTTTTAGATAATATAATAAGAAAACCTTTCAGGCTGCATAAGTTTCCTCTGGACAAACATACTGTGATCTTGGAAGCTTTTTCCTAAACCTGCACACAGGATGACCTAAGTGCAAAAGAAACTTGTCTGTTTATACATTCCCATGGTACATTTAGAATAAAAAGTTCAATTTATTATCTTTCACAGAATATAGAATACGTATACGTGTATATATATACACATACATACACACACTATTTTAAGTCTCACTGTGCACTGTTAGAAATGTATAACCTTTTAAAACTGTGTATAACCCACAAAAATTGCTGTACTTCAGTTTCTGGGATTCTTACTCACTCCAGCAGCTGGTGTGAAGACCCCTCAGTTATCTTTCTCCATTCCTCTGGAATGGGAGGAGTTTTTAATTTGCCTGGAGGGAAGATGCAACAGATGAAAATACCTGGTTTAAGTAAAAAGTAAATTCTATTAGATGTGATCTCCTTCCCCTTGTATGCGAATGACTTACCATAATTAGGACTAGTAACCTGACGCTGGTGTAAAACTATTTAAAGTGTCATCTAACTTAGGTTCAGCTGGGAGAGGAAGCAGTAATGATCAGAGAAACATAAAAACAATATTAGTTTAGGGCTAGATGTGAGATTAAATAGGATCATAGAACAGCCCAGGTTGGAAAGGACCTCCAACCTTCTGTGGGAAAGGGGGCCTAGATGAGAATATCAAGTGCTCTGTCTGATCACTTCTTGAAAACCGTCATTTGGGACCCTACTATGTCCCTGAGGAGGTTGTTCCACTGAATGGTTGTTCTCATTGTAAAAATGTCAAGATAAAACCTCAGCGAGTGCAACTTGTACCCATGGCCCTTTATCTGTTCTCTACTTCCATCCTCTTTGCAGCCGCCCTCTAAGCACTAGTCAAATAAAACTATCCAAATTAAATTGCAGAAGCAGAGTTTTAAGTATCAAAACTGTCAGTAGATTTTTTTGGATTTTGGGGGTTTCTTTGTTTGTTTTGTTGTTGTTGTTTTTTCCCCTTGGTTTTTCACTTTAAGGCCTTCTATAATTGTCAGCTTAAATGGTGACTGCTTAGGATGTCATAGAATTGGAGGCAAAGGCACATCACTTTTGGCTTCTAAATGCATCTGAGACCTGAGGCTGCAGTCTTCCTTTTGTAGGTGAGAAAACTGAGGTGTAAATATGACAGTATTTTTTAAGACTCCGTCGGGACCGCGCAACAGGTTCCCTGTAGCTGCAGTCCTGTTGCTCAGAGCAGCCCAGGTGGAAACCAGGATGTGAGGAAATGTTATGTGATGTGAAATGGAGAGAGAATTTCAGTTTGTCCCAAGTTGCAGTTAAATACAGCCAAGTAAAGTTGGTTGCTGGCCTCAGTGGAGTTCCTAGGGACCAATTCAGCCTCATATCACAGTTACACTCAGCAAAATGTGATGAAGCCTCCACACACTCTACCTTAGTTTTGTAGCTCACTTGCCTTCTAAAAGAAAAATCATGTGTTTGAAAATTTTCTGGGACTTTGAACCGGTTCTAATTCAAAAGGAAACCCAAATTTTGTTGAGTAGCCAATACCTGTTGTTGCTTTGCTTCAGCTGGGATGGAATTTCAGCAGTAAACCAAGCTGTCAGCAGGGAACAATAATGGGGAGTTAATTGAAGCTCAAAGGAGAAATCTCCCAACGCTCAGGAGCAGCAGCAGATTGCCAGGTTTTGCCAAGGAATCTGGGATTGAATTCCAGGAGTGTTGTGCAGAAGCTAGCCTGTAACAGATACCACATTTAATATTTTGAAAAGAAAACAGAACATACAATAATAGTAAAAAAATTTAAAGCCTAGGTGTACCAGGAAACATCACCTGGTAGGTAATCTAGAAACCACATGCATATAGTACTTGAACAGCAGTAAAACAAGATGAACAGTGGAACATCATCAAGTGACAAACTAGGACATGCAGAAAATTTCTCAAAAAGCAAGAATCTGAAATACTTTAATGGTAATTGTTCCTGTAGGGCTCCACTGCTAATGCCTTTTGCTAGGGCAAGGATGAAGCTGGAGATGCAAGGAAGTATGTCTTGGAAAGAGCTGCAGCAGCCTGACAGCCAGACAGCTTGGCAGCAGGTTTGTAAGTCAGACCAAAAATCTCTCCACACTGTGTGACAGAAAGGGTAGTGACCAGTCTGGAGCTCAGCAGCTCCGCTGGAAGTGCTGACAAGATGGAGAAGCTACACACACCAGTGGGAAAACGCGCTGGAAAGCAGTACATTAACAAAAAAAAATTTAAAAAGAGAAAATATGCAAAGGGGGCTTTCACACTCAATCCTTCAACAGCACTGGAAGTGAACCAATGTTCTGTTCATACTGTCTGCTCTGGATATAACAAGATTATAGCAAATAAAAGAACTGACAGGTTTTTTAAAGGCCTCTCCAGCATCCAGTTGACTGAAACATCAGGTGAGAAAGATCTGGGAAGGATATTAAGCCAGAGTGTAGTGGGGGGAAAAAAGCTTGCATTCACAGAGGCACACAACAAATGGACTCTGTTTTAAGTAATACCTTTAAGCAAATGTGTTGTATTTGTTGTGGTGTGTCTCCCTGTGAATTCAGGGCCTGCTCTGAATACTGTGTGAAGATGCTCAGCATCTTCTGTAGTCACTCTGGGTCTCTCCATGTATTTTTATTGTATTTTTTACTCTGCAGAGAAATCAGGCACAAACCATGTTGCAGGCCCTGTTCCTCTTTTCTGCTTTTCTTTTGTAGACATGTGATCCAGCAGGAACTCTATGGATTGATACCACGATGTGTTTTTGTTTATAAGCCAGCAGAAATTCAAGATATAAGTACCAAATAGCTGTTCACTTATACTGTTAGCCTCCTGTATATGGTGTGCATTCCATGAGTTCTGTTAATTATTCAGTTCCATGTAATTATGTTTGAGGTTGCTCTGAGCTACTCTGAAATAATTTAGGAGTTAATGGCAATAAGAAGGAAGATACTTGTATTTAATGGCTGTGTATATTTTGAGCCTAAGACCGCCTACATGCTTTGTTAAACTTCATATTTTAGAAGTCACTGCGAATGCTTTCATGGCAGGAACTTGGTAGTAGCACCATGAGATACTTTTAAGAGGGGGCACAAAGGGAAAAGGGAATGAGATGAAGGTATATCAGGTAAACAGAAGAAAGGAGAAAGAGAACCAGCCAGCCAAGTGGGAATGAGGTGAAGTGCAGAGGAATAGATTGAAAATGAAAAGTGAGAAGCAGCATGAGGCAAAAATCCATCCTTCTCTCTCCTTAATTCCATGGCTCATTAATGGCATTTATTTTCATTATCTGCTCCCTTAAGAGTTTCCTTTTCATGTGGGCAACTCCTCCTGTATAAACCACAGTATACCCATTGTAGCAATGACTTTGGAATCTTATTTTCTTCGCTCAGTGGAACGGGTCAGGTACTGAGATTGCAAAGCCACACTGCAACCATGCACAGGTCATGAGGATGACACCCCTGCAAGAGTTCAACTCTTCAATTCTCCCAGGAGAATTGCCCAAAACTGCAGAAATGGAGGTGTTAAGTGTAGCAGGGAGCATTCCGTGCTGTTGGAATTACTCTCTGAACTGTGTTTCACCATCAATAAGAGCACTGAGCTCTGCAGCAAATCAATTAACCTGCATTTCGTGCACGATGCATAGTGGGACTGATCATTTTCAAAAGTGCCTGACTTATCAGTGCTGAGAAGCTGCAGATAAGCTTTCTTCTCTTGTTCCAACATAAAGCATTCACCTCTGAGTAAAAGCAACAGCACTTTTGGCCCCCTTTGATATGGAGCACCTCCTTTAAAAGTTCGTCTCTGTGTTTATAGCTCACTAAATCACTGCACATGCAATGTAAGCCCAGAGTATCCACTTTTGCTGCAAGCATTGTGTTACATTGCTGATTTACCAGAGCTGGCAGATTTTCTGCCTACAGTTAACATGGGCTGAAGATAATATAATAGCTGCTATCTTCAATCCATATCAAACTGCAGAGTACCAGACAGGCCAAAACTAAGAGCCTTCTTGCTAAAATATTAATTTTTGACAGAAATCCATATGATCAGGGTTGGCATTTCAGTATTTAGTGTAATGAGAACTGGTTATTTAAACTGACATTTCTTTGCGAGGCTACAAATGCCAGGATGGGGAAGCAGGGATGGGAACTGTTCTTCTGCTGCATGTTTCTCATTCTGCCTGCTTCAGAAGTGAACTCCTAGTTATTTGCTTTTCTAATCACTAATTCGGTAGAGGATGCCGCAGGAGTTTCCAAAAAACTACCTCAGGAGTTCTAAACCCCCTCTGAAACAGGAGCTGTTATTCCATGTGCTCTGTCTTATAAATATGGGAATGCAGAAAAGTTAAATCATTTGCCTAGAGTGACACAGGAAGGCTGCAGAAATCACAAGAACTTTCCAGAAAAGCTGTGAAGGGCTCATTTGACAGAGCATGCAGTTTAATGTGTTGATCTCACCAAATCTGTTTTGTTAAGCTGAGGATCTGTTTTTATGTGTGCTCCTACTAGGAACAGAATGCAGATACCCCGAGCCCCCATTCTTTTGGGCTGTTATTTAATTCCCTTCTTTCATCCCTGGTGCACTTTAACATCAGTGATTGATGTACATGTTTAGAGGTCAAAGTGTAGCACAGGGAGCCGGGTGGGTAACGGTGCATTTTGCAAATCCTGTTCTCTCCCGCCTTTCCTTCCCACACTTTTTTTTGTTCTTTTTATTCTCTGCTGGCTCAGTGTTGTAAACTGAACAATTTCTGGTGGTGCCAGGCAGCTTGACTTTTTACTGAGATTTGGAGTGCCTGGTGGGACTCTGCACTGTGCCTTTGTGCTGGGGAGGGGCAGCCAAAGTGACGCTGGAAACGGGGAGGTTCTGAAAAGTGAGGTGGAATCCAACCACCTGAACAAGTTGACAAAATGTTGCCGACGTTATTTTTGACAGAAGTTTATTCTTCCACTGAACCGAATTTAGTTCTCGGGAGTAGCTGATTTTCTTGGAAAAATAATAATTATACATTTTTGTTTTTAAAAAAATGGTAGGAAAAAAACCTGTGAGACATTTAGACCTGGAGGTATTGTGTTTGGCACTCCGTGGGAGTGGTGGTTAGGCAGCCTCTTGTGCCTCCATGGGTGGCTGTCGTATTGCTCTGCAGCACAAATATCCATGAGCCCCAACAGCAGGAGCAGAGACTGGTACAAGAAACAGCTCAGACATGAACCCTGATTTGCTGGGTGAAGGAGTGTCTTCCTGGAAGTGTCTCTGACCTGCCCCTTTCCTAGGGGAAATATTTCAGGGCTGGGGGAGCTTTGCAGGAAAAGGCCAAGCTAAACTGAAAAAAGGGTGCTGCCAGCTCTGCCAAAGGGCAGCATTCAAGCTTTGTCTGCCTGCTCTTCTCCAGGGCTGCATTTCTGCTCCTCATCTCTCCGGGCAAAATGCTTTCAGAACTCCCTCTAAGCTTCCCAGGAAAAGCTATCATTTGGCCTAAGTGCTTACTTAATGGGTATTTAGTTACTCTGCTCTAATAGGAGTCTGAAAAACAGATCATTAAAAAAAAAAAAGCTCGTAATGAGCTGTTTTGAAGCAGGATTTGTCCTTTCCTAATCTGTGTCTCACTCTTGAGTCCTGAGTGGTATGTTTACCTGGAGATTTGTTTTGAAAAGGCTTTCTGTGTAGATCTAAACATGACTTTGGAGCATTTGGCATTAGCTGAAAATACCTTGTGCTGTTCAGTCTACTGAGAATTCCCAGAAAGAGATAGGGAGCTGTCACTCCTGTGCCTTCTCTCAGAGAAGCTGACCACTTGCTGGCCAAATGAACTCTGCATTAATCTGGTGGATTACCTGGCAGGAGCTCACTGAAATGCTCCTGAAACAGCCCCATGATAGAGCAAAAAGCCAGAAAAACAATTCCAAAGAACACAGGCTGTAATACTCAGTAGTTAGATCCTGCAAAAGGACCTAAAGGATCCTCCCTGGTGGGAGCAGGAGAGCTCTGTGGGTTTTGTGCTGTTCTTGTTAACTTCATGCAAGAGGAGCATTAGATGACTAAAGGAATTTTCCTGTTGTCCACACTGTGGATGTGTATTTTAAGGCAGCTCTGAGTGTGAATGGTAACACTCCTGAATGTCACTCTAAGTCCCTCCTTGCTCTCAGCTATCAAGAGCCCAGACCCAGAATATAAATAAATATATCTCCAAGCACTCCCAAGTTTTATTTCTATGTCCTTTAGTTAAATATTTTATAGGATTGTTTTGTTTCTTTGTTTCCTCTAAAAGCACCTGCAGAGCCCTCAATTTCCCTCTTAGTGTTTGTTATGACTCACTTCATGGAGATATTTACTGTGCTGAGCTATTCAAAGTTGACCTGTCTCAAAAGCAGCATTGTGGTCAGGAGTGTGGCTGTGCTGAATGACATCCCATTTTCCCTGTTTCATATTTATGCTCTCTTTGGACTTCCACAGGTTCTATTTACAGGTGGAAACAGGATTTCCTTGCTTTCCAACATGGCATGAGATCCAGAAAAACACTGTCAGGTTTTTTTTCTGCTTACCTTGACCACCAACAAATGCTGCCCAAATTAAAATCCATGTTCAGTGTTTAGCTGATGCTTTTCATCAAAGTGTAGATATTAAAATCTGTGTTTAGCTGATGCTTTTCATCAAAGTGTAGAAATCAAATACAGCTGCTTATCAAGAAGAATTCTGTTTTTCCATGTTCCCCCATGCACAGCAATATTGACTACACTCTGTTTACAGTCTTCTGCTGACCTCGTGCAAACAGCCCATGGATTCTAAAGGATTTCCTCCACCTTTCTTTTCTTAGGTCATTGAAGCCAGAGATGGCTACAAACCAGATATGCTGCTGTGCTTATTTCCATGTGCAGCTCTGCCAGTGTATCACCATCTTTTCCCATCCAAACCCTTCATCTCCTTGCTCCTTTTAGGAAATGGAATACACAGGTGTAGACATGGTGACTGGGATGAAATAATGCAGCATAGTTAGCCCATGGAGTCTGTGGAGGCCTAAAGACTTCTCCAGTCACTGCTCTAGTGTTCCCTCTGAAGTGGGGATGAGATTCCTGCCTCATCAAACCGGTTCAAACATCCACCAACTCCCAGCAGTCTCAGTAGAGCTTGAACTGCCATCATGAGACTCTGAACCTCTGCCAACAACAGAGATTGAATCAGAAGGTGAAGCAAACCATGATGATTTCTTTGGGGTTACACCACTGTGCAGGTAGAGAAAATCGGGAATAACTGTGCTACAGTGGTAAACTTTCCACTTGCTGTGGAAGACATTGGGCAAGTTATTTCACTAAGCTGTAGGAGAGAGGTGTCTCCAGGCCCCACACAGAACTTTGGGAGGGTAAAAAGAAACTGCCAGAAAGAAACCAATATATGGCAAGTGGACTAAAGGCAATTCAGTACTGAGGGATATGCTTGCAGCAGTTACAGAGCCTGCTACTCCCAAATGATTGTTGTGGTAATAAGAGGTAGGTAGCACCGAAGCAGAGCTGTAAACAGGTGCTGAGATGGCCACTTGCTTTATATAATCATTAAACACAGAAGAGAGCTGCCAATTTTAGGGTGAAGAAACTATTCTGCAGTGCCAAATAAGCCTCAATGTACAGGAAAAGAGCACTGATGTGACAGCAGCAGTGGGGTTTGTGTACACACTGGATGTTTCTCACCCCGAATGTGCCAGCAGAGCATTTAGACCTCTGAGAGAAGCAGGTTCTTCCACTTTCACACCACTACTGCCCTGTAAACATTTCATTCATTTCTGAAGTACAGCTTGCAGATTAGACTTCCACTCATTGTGTTGGTGATAGCATTTGGTCTTAAATGCCTAATAACATAGGACTGCTATTTCAGGTGCCTGCACGTGAAATCTGATGCTGAGTGCCCCAGGAAAAAAAAAATTAACTGTTTGTGACAGGAATGGGATCAGATCTGCTGCTTTGTGGGAGATGTGTTTTCCTGCATGTGCTCACTGTGTGTCTGTGCTGGGTGCTGGTTTTAGCATTTCAACAGAGAGGCCAGAGGAAGAATGCAGATACTAGTGACAGTAAAAGCAGAAAATATAACTGTGCTCTAAAATGGTCCTTTTGGTAAAAGTCCTGCTCTGATAATAAAGGATTTTGTTGCCTCAGGTAACGGGGAAATGTGTTTTGAATGCCTTAATGGTGCGGTCTGAGCAAATCTTGATAGCAGGTAACTTCTCTCAAATGGCAATATATTCATCATCTCCATTCTAATCCATCCTTTCCGAGCACCTCTCAATTTTCCCTGGCCTAGACCCTGCTGTGTCACCTCCCAGACTGTGAATCATTCATCTCTCTCCCTTGTGCTCCCACAAGTGTTACCATCACACTCTCCTGAACCCTGACATTTGATTTGTGTAAGCCAGGGTTGCTGCATGGCTCAGGCTGACATTTTATTCAGATTCCTCCTCTGAAGAAAACTCAGGGAAAACACAGCAACGTGTTTCCTTTTCCACAGAGTGGCAAACTGTCTGACCATAAAAGCAAACCCAGCAAAAAGTTTGGAAGTTTTTTCATGGCTAAATGGCCCTTTGGGGGTCAAATCTGTATGGGGTTTGTGGTTTTTTTTCTGCTTAGAAATTAATATGTTATCCCACCAACGTATGTATATTTAAAATTTGTGTGTACAAATACAAATGCACGTTTTAAGTACCTTTTCCTAAGCTGTCCTTGAATGTGGCTGCTGTGACCCCACTCCTTGCTTGCAATACCCAAGGGAGGCAGCATTGATTTTGTTCTCTGGGGTTTGCAGGTTTTAATGAAAGCAAGGGAGAGGCTTGTGCCTACATTGCAATTTACTTTAATGTATGGGCAGCCTTTCAGACCTTTGTTGTTGGGACTATTCATGTGCTTAAGTGTTTTGCTGGATTGGAGCCACAGAGCAGTTAGTGAATTAGTGCACATACCAGGGTATAGCATTCTGTTTCTGCTTTCCAGACAAGTTTGCATTTCCAGTGTTTGTGTAGGATATAAGGTGACCAGCTGCCTGTTTTCTTTATTTATGAAATGGTATGTCAAAAAATTGTTTGTCTTCTCAATAGTATTTCTGTGTCACCCTCTGAAAGATGATCTTCCCCTTTTCTTCCCATCCAAACTCTATTCCCTGCAGAAAAAGTGTCTGTGGTGGCCATTGTTGCCATACTTCCTTATCTCCTGTGAAAGTAGCATTGTATGGATGGGTTTTCCTCGTGGTGTGTCCCAGACGGTGTTGGAAACAAAATTTAGCTGCCAAATAATTGGAGTGATAGTGGCAACAGGTATTCAGTGCAGGCTGACAGCACCTTTCTCTGCAAACATTTGCCTAATTCTGTGCTTCTAGCTTGGAGGATGGGAGAGTGGTTGTGCATCTCTTTGGCAGATTTCTCCTTGGGAATGAAATGTTGACAGTGGCATTTGAGCTGGGAAAACATGTTTCTTCACACTATTTCATGGCATTCTGGGCCTTTTTCTGTCCTGCAGCATGAGAGCTGTTTGTTTGCATTAACTCTTCCTTCCTATGTGGACTAGTAGACCAGAAGTTATTTCAAGGCATTGGTATGTATTGTTTTCTCACAGTGCTGCTTCTGAGGTAGTTGCCTGTTTAAGAGAGCACCTTTCATCCTGAAGTATTCCAGGCTGTTTTAGGGATGTGGTCCTAGGGCATAGCGTTACCCCATCACCTCTGGACAGAGATGCTGCAAGACAGGGACACTGGGATGTCCATACATGGGTTTTACTGGAAACAAACTGTAATATAGTAGTGATGAACACTGGTTTGTAGAGAAAAATGAAGGTACTACTATGGAGGTAAAGAGAGAGGAAAACTGGAGTGGTAACTTTCAGCAAGGTATATTGTGGCAGAAGAAATCTGGCAGTGTAGTAACTGCTGCCCAACAAGAATTACTTGAATTTGGGAGTTGGACACAGTGATCCTGAGGGGTCCCTTCCAAACAGAGATAAGTTATGATTCCGTGATTAAGGAGTTGTCAAAACCCAACACAAAGAGGAAGAACACCTCAGGAAGATATAATTCGGTTGGAATCAGAGAATGACAGAAGAGAATAGGATGAGTGATGTTAAAGAAATAGGGGGGTGGAAAGGAAGAATTACAGATCCTTGCTTGGAAGTCTCCCCTATATTATCTTCCCTTACCCAGTGGTCCACTGCTAACCCTGTGGGTGGGCATGTCCTTCATTCTGTACCCAAGGGCTCTGAACAGAAGCCCCACTGAGATGGGGCAATGAAGAGACAGGTTCTGGGCAGGGTGTGTTGGGCTTCCTTGGGCAGGTGGATAACAGAGCCTCCATTGCACTAGAAGGAACTTTAAAGAAAGTATGTGCGATTTTTCTCTTTTCAGGGACTGTAAGATGTATCAGATTGCTGTGGTGAGCTCTCCTGCCTTCACTGGAATATAGAAGGGTGTTAGCATCAACCTCTTGGGATCCTTGCTGTCCCTGTTGTGTTCATCAGCTTCTATATAACAACCTGCCTTTGGTTTGTTGAGAGACGAGGGGGATGAGTAACTCAAAACTTTTTCTTGCAAAGTGCTGTAAACAGCCCCAGTAAAAAGTAATTAGTGGTAAATGTGTTGTATTGTGTACAGCACAGTGCTCTAGGTTTGGTTAGCTACTGAACAGTGAGTGGGAAGTGTGAAAGAAAACAGCAAAATCTATCTGTACTTACAGAAAGTGTATTGTCACGTTCTGATTCATAAAAGTGTATGTCCCTTCACACAGCAGTTTCATTCTAAGAATCCTGGAGATTTCTGAAGATGTGCTGATATTAAAGTATGTAAAGAGCAGCTGCTGATGTTTTGGGGTAGAGGGGAGTTACTCTCTGACACAAGCATAAGCACAGTAAAATATTTATATAATCATCAAACTCTCTGCATTGGGTGGGTCATTTGATCTGATTCTTGCTCCTCATAATGTCAGCAGTGGGCATCAGGTGACAGTATCTGTACAACCAGCACAGATCTCAGGCTGACACACCTGGTGCCCTTTGGTTCTGAGTCTCTGATTGTAAGTAAATGGATTCATTCTGAGATGCTCTGAGGGAAAAGGACTCACTCCTGCTTTCAAACTATGGAAAACATAGTCATGCTGCCTTTAACTGTTCCTGCTAGAAGAATACAGTGACTGTGTGTAGCACCCTCCTGTGGTGTCTTGTGGCTTTTACTGCTACTTTCATTTTCCTCTCAGCTCTCTCTTTACCAAATTTAGTGTCTTTGTACTGACTCACAGGTTGTAGCCAAGGCTGAGGACAGCAGGGTGTACCACAATGAGCAATTCATGGGATTCTGCCAGCTTTCCTTGTGGCTCTTATCTTTATTTCTGGATACTACCACATCCTTTTCCAATTCTGCCTGACGTCAGAATTGGAAAAATGGTTCCTGAATGTATTTAGTGTCACCTCAAGAACGTAATTGAAAGAAAGAGTATTATGAAAGATAGGTGTAGTATGAATAAGCTCCCTTCATCACATCTTTCAAAATTCCTCATTCTTATTTGCTGGTAGCATCCCTTTGGAGCAAGAAATTGTTAGTCATGCATCCAAGTGTGAAGTCTCCATGTGGAAACATTCACCTGAATGGTTCAGCTCAAGAGCTGAACTTAAGGTTTCCAGGGTGTAGTTCAAGCAGCATTAATCTGCTGTGATGCTACTGCATTCCATACATTTTACTGTATCCTAACCACCTTCATCCCATAAGCACTGCAATATTACTCAGCATCACCATTAGCAATTGTTTCTATTGCATTTATCTTGTTTGGATTCTCCTGTTTTCCACATGATGATCATGAGGATGTCATGATTCATTTCCCCTTCTTCTGTTCACCTCCAGCAAAGATGTGTCTCTGCCATAAACTTAACTTTACCTCAGAATTACACCTCTGGAAAGAAGTTTCTTTTTATTTTTAATTTTTTTTTTCCTTTTTTTGAGTGACTAAAGGTCTACTACCTCCACAATTAAAACAGACACTATTCCATGTGGGTTTGGAAAACAGCCATACCAAAATTAGGTTGAACTGATACATTTCAGACTCTTATCTGTTGCTCCTTTTGTATGATATTGAATTGCTGTTACATGTCTCTGTAGAAACAAGAATGGTTAGGTGGGTGATGGAAGAAAGGCTGACAGAAGAGCACTAATTAAATACTGTTTTGCAAAGCCCTCATTGAAATTCATAGCTTGGTACCTTTGGGGACTTGAAAGCAGGAGAGATGGAAAGATTTCAATTAAAAAGGTATTTGTATGGTGCTTTGTGAAGCCAATCATTGCCTTTTTAATATAAAGCATCTAAGTGCCTAATACGCTTTACAAACATCAAATATTGTGCCTTGAAACAATGAATGTCTTAATAGGTCTCAGAGCAAGATACTTTGAAATAAAATAAAAATCCCACAGACCTAAAATTTAATTCAAATGACAGCTCTGGGTTGTTTTTTTTCTTTCAGCACAAATGCAATCTCAATGTAATTTCTGTTTTGATTGACTGATTAGAAAATTTGAAAGGAAAAATCTACTTGCAAAAAGAAATACTGTGTTTTTAATGACTAATTTAGTTAGTTGTGTTTAGCTACAGTTGTAGTTGCCATTTAGAGGTTTTTTATGCACATAATGTTTATATTATTCTTGCAAAGCTTTTAGATTTTTTTTTTTTTTTTTAATTTTATTCCAGGGACTTTTCTAGCTGAACCCCTCACTGAATGGGTGTCTGGGCAAGCTCAGTCACCAAATAAGAGAAATATAGCGATATATGGCTGGAAGAGCCCACCAGGGCCATCAGCTGAAGTCAATTCCAAGAGATACATGATCCAAAAGGGTTCAGAGAACATGTATTCCAGAAGCAGCTAAATACCACAAAATGCTTGTCAGCAAAACAAACTCAAAACTTTCAGTAGAACCCCAAAAGCCACAACTTTAATTTACTACAGTAAGGAAAAAAAGGAAGAAAAAATCCAGGCTACTGCCAGGTCCCTAAATCCTTGAAGTCATGGGGAACTGGAATGATATTCCCAGATAACCCTGATGTTCTGTGTGCAGTTATAAAAGCAGGTTCAGAAAGGCTGCTGTGGAACTAACTTAAAATAAGAATTCCTCTTGTTCTTAAATCTCATGGTCAGAATATGCAGAGAGTGCAGAAATACACAAACAGGTGCTGTAAGAGCAATAAAACCTCCTCTTAAGTATTCTTCATCTTCTGTCTTCTTACCAAACCATGGGCAGAGTGGAGCTGGGGCAATTTTACAGTCGTTTGGATCTCATTAGATCTCCTGGATCTCATGCAATACTTGAAACTGTATCTTGGAGCCACAAGGTTTTCACTCTGGGAATCTCCAGAGCATTGGCCTGAGATGAGCAGGAGTTCTTGGCAGGAGCACAAATGGCAGCAGATTAAATCAGTGCCCTTTCAAGGCAAAATTGCTCAGGAATTTAATGTCCTTGGCTATATCTGGGTTTGTGTGGTGCATCTGTGGTGGCATTTGAACCCCCTAAGTGCTGCATCATTGGAAGTGGCAGAGCACTTAATGGGCTTTACAGTAAATAGAAATACCAAAAGCTGAGTCATTCTGGTAAGACATATTTACCTCCTGGATTGAATGACAGGAGGATGCAGCAGAATGCTTTATTTGAAATAAATTGTTTTACCTAATACCTCCAAGTTCTGCTCATCAACTCTTTTTTTTTTTTTCCTCTTTTTTTTTTTTTTTCCCCAGAAGTTGCCTTAACTTTTTGCTTGATCCACAGGCCCATCTAGTGAAGCACTTTGATTTTATTTCTGCAGATTTTTATGTAGAACTGCTGGGGTTATGACCATAAAGAAACTTCATTACGGCTTTGTTATCTAGAAAAATGACTCGGGAGGCAAAAATGAACTGTGGTTTAGGACCTGTTGTCTCATGGTCAGTGGAAGGCTTTTGGGATTCCCAGTGGATTCAAAGCTTAACTGGAAGGACTGAGAGGTGAAGAGGCAGCACAGTTGCACGAGCATAATTTCCATATAAACAGCAACAGTAACAAATAGCAATTGAGTAATAACAACAAATCGTACCAACAGTAACAAGTCATAAAGATAAATATCACTTCATTTTTTTTGTAATTATGACTGCATTTTATTTTAAAGTAGCAGCCACTCAGATGCCCAGGCTCGCATTTTTCAGTTATGAGATTGACTTCATTTCCTTTTAAACAAATTCTGTACACAGCTTGAATAAAAACATACAGTCTCTTAAAAATTACTGTCATTTTTTGCCATCCATTCTAGATAATTATGGCTGTTCTACACAGGTTTAAACATAGTAAGAACATAGTCTTGCCAGTGGCAAAGCTTCTGCATTTTACACTTTGAAAAGCACATAAGTATCACTTAGGTGATGAATATTTTAGCAGAGGAGCTGGCATTGAACAAGATGATGCTATTTTCTTTTTATACCACTGAGATTTGAAAAAAAAAAAAAGTTATTTCACTTTGGGAATTGCAGTACAAGTGGTGAAAATCTCTGGTGCAATGCATTTGTTCTGTGGCCAAAAAGTATATTTAGGCAGCTTGTGGAAAACTGGTATTAATTTGTATTACAGTAGCTTTTAGATTTGGAGCTATTGTGTCAACTGCTCTAAAAGCTGTACAGAGAGAGAGACTGAAGGTTGAGACTCTCCCTTGGCATTCAGGGAGACAAAAGATCTGTATCCCTGCTTTTACAGGCAGGGAAATGTGGTTTTCAGCTGAGAGAGAAGAACCCTGCCTCCTGATTTCCAACCCACTGGATTTGTAGCCTTCCCTACCCGTGTCAGGCAAGATCTCACAATGTTTTCATTCGTTTAAAAATCACGTTTGTATAATCTGAAATAATAAGTAAATTCACGGAAGAATCAGAAAACTCAGAGAAAGAGTATTTTAAGTTACACATACATTTCTTTTAGGCTTTTGGGGGAAAGGGGTTAAAATAACTGAAATAGCTGCAGGTTAGAGAATAGTTACTTTGAGTGTCTCTAAATGAAATCGTTGATGCTTCATTTTGGCAAAAAATATCCCCCGAACCTAAATGAAATTAAAAAGCAAAAGTGTTTCAGCCCTCCCCCCCCATGTGGATATGATGGGAAGAAGTTCTCCAGAGAACATTCATTCAACATCCATGCTCATCATTAATAGGGATGATAGGAGCTCTGATGAAGCTTTGGTTCAGCACATCAGGAGGCCCCAGGAACACTGGTATTAGATACCTAAGTTTAATAGTGGAAATACATCCTTTTGCCTTTGAATTTGATGTGAATTCAGAACTGCAGTGTGATGTGGAGAGATGTAAAGATAAGTTTACTTCTGCTTGAAAAAGAAGCCAGTTAAATCCTTTTATAGGTCTACAGAGGCAGCAAGGAGCAGGACTTGTTTGTCTCAGTGGCAATTAAACCCCCACTAAGTAAACTGAAAATGAGTTTCCCTTTTAGATTATGAAATAAAACTCCGTTGCACCATAAGTTTTATTTTAAATGGTGAAAATTGGTTCAAAGTTATTTAAAACCCTTGCAGATTAGCCTTTTATAAAGAAGTATTTGCTGGTATTTTCAAATGTACATACCTGACTTTGCATTCTGTGTTACCAGGTTAGTCCACACGTAATGATTTAGAGAAGTGGTTTGTTATCAGTCAGAAAGCTGTTGGGGGAAAGCAAAGGGGATTCAATATGCTAGTGTGAGTGGGTGCTTATTTATATTTATACCTATATTTATAATTTATAATTATATATTTATAATATATACTTATATGTATAAATATACGTTACATTTTTTATTATATTTATACTTACATTATTTATTTAGGTGGAATTAGCAGCAGAAAGGCTAAAAAGAAAAGCACTTAAGAACTGTCTCATCTGCCTTTTGAGTAAAATAATACCTTTGTTATGCAGGAAAAGTGTGGCATGGAATAACCTGTTAATAAGAGGGGGGAAAGCAGAGTATGTAGGCCACAGGGAGCATGCTGCAGGGACTCTTCCTAGATAATAAGAACAGTGGTACTTGCTCAGAGTACATGTGTGCCTTGCTGTAAGAGCTGTCTCCAGTAATAGCCTGGAGTACCTGGGGAAGAGGAAAAGCAGGGCAGGCACATGTGATACTTCCTTGCACTGTTCCCAGCTCCGAGGGATTTCCCAAGCCTGGTTTGGCTGCTCTGTAGCCATTAGTGGATCTCTCTTACATCTCCTCTTCTTGTCTACCCCTGAATGCGTGTAGGCACTTTGAAAGGAGCCCTGCAGGCCTCCTGCCTCTTGTCTGAAGAGCTGCCACCTCCTGTTTGTCTCATCCTGGCTCCTGCTCCCTTCCTTTGGTGGCCTCTTGTTCCCAATTAGTGATTTACTGCTTATTTACTTGCTGCTCACTGGGGGAGTAAGGGGTCCATGTCAGTAAGGGAAGCTGAGGCCCATTGGGTACCTCTTTTTTTGTTTCAGTAGTTGAATTTAATTTTTTATCTGTGGTTTAAACTTTGCATGTTTTATTATAGCCCAGATTTATTACAAGGGGTGGAAGTAGATGCCTCTTCACAGTTTTGTTGAATCCAAACCAATGCAGATTCATGCTGGTGTGCATCAGAGAGCCCTGAGGAGCAGTGGGAGTTCACTTGCCTGAAGGTTACGTGGTATTACATGTTTGAAAATGTAGTAAGGGAAACACACACACTGCATGAAGCATAAGAGAGATTTCTGAATAATTAAAACAGGACTTGTTTAGTAAAAGCATCAGATATGTTTCAAAGTGAATAATGAGTGTAGCTGAAAAACAATTCTGTTACTATCTTGCCCTCTCTCCAAACAGACATAAAGTTCTGTTTCATGTAGGTGGGTTATTATTAAGCCACTGTTAAGAGGAATTACTTTTGTTGCACAAAAAGTGATATTATGGTCTTATATTTAATATAACTACACCATTTTCTGCAGTGTACTCTAGAGCTCTGTTGCTTTCCTGAGGCAGTAAGTGGACAGGTGTGGGGTGAGGCAGGAGGAAGCAGTTAAGACTCAGTATCAAAGCTTCTGCTCTGATATGAGGTGGAAAAAAACAAGTAGCAAACTTGTTAACTGTGTCAGGATATCTGAATAAGAAGGCTGGAAATATGCTGTTAAATATGCCACATTGGGGGGTGGATCCCTCCTTTTTTGAGTTGCAGAAATAAATTTCAGTTAGCCTTTTACAGTTCAGGTTTTGTCTTGCAAACTTGTAGAAGTTACTTTTGCTCCCTAGAGATAATTTAATGTGCTATCAGTAAGGTTTTTTGGTCAAAGTTAGCAGGGATGTCTTTCTGTGAAATCAGATAATAGAAAGGAAGATTAATGGAGCTGTGCTCTGCAGATAGTCGTAGCTTGTGTCACAGAGAGTATTAGGGCCTCTGTCATGGCCCTAATCAGTTCTGAAGAAAGGAACTAGAGAAGTGAACTGAAAAATGAAAATAAAACTTGAAATTTTCCACACTTTTTTTAAGAATCGCATCTGGGCTGTGTGTTTCTGAGCAAATAAAAACACTTATGGGATTGATCCAATGCTACTGCTGTCAGTACATCTTGATGTTGAATTCAGCAGGATTAAGCACATAATCACTGCATTTTTTGTTCAGTTTCTAACAGGTTTTCTATTCATGCAATTCTGCATTGCTCATCTTACAAATTCCTGTCATATGGTCTGGTACAAGGAATAGGTTATGATGAACTGCTATAAGATTATATACCAGCAATAGGTGTCAAAAATGATGTAGATAAACAATGTTTTGCAAGTAACTGGTTTTTTTTGTACTGCTTGAATTCTTCTTCCTTTTACTCATACCATGAGGGGAGCCTGTGCTTCAGAAATTCAGTGGTGAAAATACCTTCTGACTCCAGGAAGAACGAGTCTCATAAAAGAGTTACATTCTCAGCTGATGTTTTGGAGTGGCAGGTGTGTTCCTAAAGCAGACAGCATGGGAATAATGCAGCTAAACTCTTCATCCTTGTGAGCACAGGAAAAAAATCTGTTTCTATGCATACCTAAGAAAGAACAAATGAAAACTGATTAATGAATTAAGGCCAATGGGGCTTCATTGGAGCCATTTGGATTCCTGGTGTTTGGCAGTGACAGGTGTGCCTGAAAGTCTGGCTGGGTACAGTCTGACATTAAATAGGCTCACTGATTTCTGAAAATTACACTCCTTAAGCAGAAACTAGAAGTCAGATCCTGAAATACTGACACATCCATTCCTGAAAGCTGGCCTAAATAAACAAGGAGCTGATAAGTCACTGTCTCACTCAATGGAAATACATCTCATTACTAATGGATGCTGCATGAGACTCAACATGCAAGTGAATTCCTTACATCAAGAAGAATTCACTTCATTTCACAGAAGGAACAGGGAATATTTCTGTTTAGAAGAATAGGTGATGGAAGTATATAAAGGTCCAAACCACTTTCTAGCCCTCTCAGAGTTTTCCTCCTAATTTTTATTATGTCATTTTCAAGGCTATTAGGTGTGACTCAACTTGCTTTCCCTTCCTTTGCAGCCGCCTTCCAATTTCAAAAATAAGCTGAAGTGTGTAACAGCTCTGGCCTTTTGCTCCCAGCACTCTGTTCCTACTACAGTGTGTTGTTTTAATGGAATGACTTAGGTGGTCTCAGTTCAGATCCCAGTCGACTGCAGACCATATTATAAAATCACTGTGTACAGATTCAGTGGAGTTGGCAGCCTCTGCTTGAAATAAATCCAGGGCCAAACAAGCATAAAGAATTAATTATTTCTTGCTTCTAGAGAGGGTCTCTTTAGGTCAGGGTTGAAAGCATTGGCAGGCCAGTGTAGGGAAGCTTCCACTCCAGCAGCCTGCATGGAAATCAGGCTGTCGATAAATAGAGGGACTACAGTTTTCAGAGCTGCCAACTCCTTAACCTTCATTAGCACAAATATTTGCTCAGGGCTTTATGAATGTTGTATTTTCAGTGTCTGCTGTTACATTTCATCCCTAGGATGATACCCTTCAGGACAAAATATTAGGGAGTTGTCTCTGTCTTCAGTGGACGTGAAGCGGCATTAGCAAGGGGTACAAGATCCTGCAGTTTTCACAGATAAGTTTCCTAAATTCCCCAAAGCATTTCCTCTTGTCTATGGGTGTTGGATTATTTGGTAAAGAGGGTAGCATGAATTTTTCCTTCATAAAATAGGCAGGAGGCCCGCAGGGACTCGTAACCTGACTTCAAAAAACTGCTTTCTTAAGCCACTCCTTATGGCAAACTAGGAATCCCTGGAGAGCTGGGTTAGTTTGTGGTCTTGGCAGCGTTTTCCTCTGGCCCACCAGGTCTGGTGCAAGCACAGGTAGTCCTAGGCATAAATAACTCTGATTTTAATGAAAAAGATTTATGTGGCCATAAAGGAAAAGGTTCCCAGTGAGCCAGTTCTTTACATACCCAGATACCAGACACACGTGTACAGAGATATAGTGTCTTTTTACAAAAATATTATTCCACCACATAAACAATAGAGATGATTTTGGATAATCTAATGGCATAAGAAGCATGGGGATTGTCAGAAAGGACAGTATTTTTTCAGACTTACTTGATAAAGATGGAAAACCTGGCAAGCTTTGAGTATGTAAAATCTTCAGGTCTGGAATAGAAACAGAAACCTCGAGAAATAAATATGAACTGAGCACAATTGTTCCACGTTTGACTGGATGCTCTGAGGGAAAGAGTGGCTGTAGTGAGCAGGGGAGTAAAGGATAATAAGGTCATGGGAGAAAAGAGGGGTGGTGATAATTGTTCTTCAGGTGATGCTGTTTCAGTGTCTCCTCCATGCAGATAATTTGGTGTATTTTGCTACTTTTTTTTTTTAAGTACAAGCACATTGCTAAGGTGGCAAAAGCACAAGTGACAAATGTCACCAGCATAAACTCATCATTAACTGCATAACAAAAGGCTGAGAATTTTACTAGAAAAGTCCTCAGAACTAATTTTCAAATGTTTAAAAAAGACATTTCACCAAACATCATGTGGTTCATAATTGCTGTGCTGAGAAATAAGTATTTTTAAGAAAACAAAATCCAGCAATGCAAGATTCAGTGTAACTCTGAAGCTTTGAACTAATGATCTTTCAAGGAGCCTTCCAATCTGTTATTCAATTATTTTAGGACAGCAAGACTTACTGTAATTGGTGTTCTGATGATAAGGATGCAGGTAAAGAGGTGTGGAAAATGTTTGCCTAGAAGAGTGTTTATAGTGACTTTTATTGCAATTGTAACCCTAGAATACCTGAAAATGAATGTTTATAATGAAGTCACAATAACATGCTGTGCTTCTCAGGCCATATTTGTCTCTTTTTGTCCGGCTGGGGACTGAGCTGGGGAGAAAAAAAAGGTGTCAAAACCTTTTGAAATTGCTTAGATTCACAACGGAACTATTCCCTTTCAATAATTTTGTTTTAATTACAAAGCAAATTCTACAATGGCATACAAATTATTTTAAAACTCTCCAGGACTGCCTTTTCCTTTTGGAGGCTGCACAGCCTATTCCTTAGATGTTGCATCCCAGGGAGCCATTCTTATCACCTTTAAATCCAGGGAATCATAATCCTTTTCTAGCCTTTCCAGTCTCAGCTGAGAGGTTGGAATGTTACAAGTATGTCACATATACTATGACATCATCTTACTAGGAAGGAGGAAAACACACTGTACATCTTACATAAAAATGCATATAGATATATAGATATATTCAATCTGTAGTGCAGATTTATGTACAGTGTTTTTTTCACTTGATACATGAAATATGTTCATTTGAGGTCCACCTTCAGAACTTGTTTTTTTAAAGGACATGCAATCAAAACATCTTATTTATTATTTGAATTTTGTGTTTCAGTAAAGCTTGCACATGTCAGTAAAGCGTGAGATCCATGAGCTCCTCATGACAGTAGAGTCTCCTAATATTTTTCACAGAATCACAGAGCAGTTGAGGTTGAAGGGAAGCTCTGGAGATGATCTACTCCAGCCCCTTTGCTCAAAGCAGGATCAGCCAGAGTAGGCTGTGCAGGGCTGTGTCCAGCCAGGTTCTAAATACCTCCAAGGATGAAGGCTCCATATCCTGATTGGACAATCTGTGCCAATCACCCCCACAGGAAAAATGATTTCAGTGGAATTTCTTGCCTTTTGCTCATTGCCTCTTGTCCCATCCATTATAAAGACCACTGAGTAGAGCTTGGCTCTGCCTTCTTTACTTCCCTTTACTATATCAGTTGTTTATACACATGGATAAGATCCCCCTGAATTCTCTGTTCTTGGGGCTAAATAATTCCAGCTGTCTTAGCTTCTCCTCATAGGTCAGATGCTCCAACCCCTAAATAATGAATTATATTCATAGCTCACTGGACTCACCGTGGTGTTGAGCACTGGGTGCATAAACAAACAATAAACAGCCTTCAAATTTCCAAGATTTTTGCTTGAAAATGCTGTCTCCAGGCTACAAGAACCACAGCCATATTCTGAAAGCAGTTTCATTCCTGGTAGGCAGGGTTGCAAGAAAAATTTGCGTCATTTTTAGACCAAAATATGTTGTTGTTCTTTGAAAAAAAAAGGTTAGATGGATGTTTTTAAGCACTTTTCCTAATCTCAGTGGCAGGGATCCTTTCAGATGTACACTGGGTGTTAAAGGTATTTTTAAGAGTATCTGATGCATTTCTAGCTCAGGTCTTCAGTCATAGGGGATGTTATTGCTGGGCACCCAGCTCTGTGGAGACCATAGTGGTGGTGATTTGTGGTGAGCACTGCACCATGTAATGGTAGGGTCTAACCCTGAGAAATACCATCAAATTGCATAACTACCTCATCTTCTAAACCACAGAGCAGTTATATGGTAAATACTCCAGGGTCCAGTGGAGTGTAACTATCAGGTGAGCTGCAAACACATGTAATTATTGTGGAGCCCTACCTGTGATATTTGCTGGTGGAGTTACCACTTAAGTCAAATACACTGCAGAACTCTACTCATTCTCTCAGTGTAAAGTATCACCATTAGTTTTTGTCACGGTTTTTCAACCATAATTCTTTTATTTGTGGAGCGTTCAGCTCATGTTTCCTGTTGCACCCCTACTGCAGCCGCCCAAAGGGAGGGCTCAGCCCGCTTCTCACACAGGAGTGTCCTCAGGGAAGGGTCAGAAACCTTCTGTGCCATCCATCTTCCCTCTCCTCCACTGTCTTCAGGATGCAGGTAGTTTTAATCCCTGTGTTTTCTCATGTGCTCCTGGCCTGCAGTCCCTGTGGGCAGCAGCTGAGCCAGCAAACCTGACACCCTCAGCACTGCACTTCTAATTCCATCAAGTTTATACAGGGCAGCTCAGGGGGAAAACCTGCTTGTCCTGATGAAGTGTGGTGGCTGAAAGCTGAAGGAAGGTTCCTCATACCTCCAAAAAGAAAGGCAACTGCTTTAAGAGATAATTGATGGCTGTATTTCTTGGTACTAGAGTGGACTGAGTGAACACATAAAAGGTGAGGCACGGGCGTGGCAGAAATTGTTACCAGTGATGCTGGTGGCAGGGAACACCGAGAATAGTAGGATGAAAGTACTTTGAAGTTTGGGAGAAAATGCTGGCAGCTTCATCAGATGTAATCGTTGCACTTTCTGAGTGAAGCAGATTTCCAGCTTTTCTGCTGTATTTTGGGATTTGTAGGTCTGGGTGAGAAGTCTTTCGCTGATGAGCCTTTTTTCTTCAGTGTTCCACATTGCACAGGGCGAGAACATCATGGTTTAACTGAAGGGAAACACACTAAACCAGATGCTGTAAAGCTGTTTGTTTGCTTGGTTTAGAAAACTACAAGTGTATTCCTTTGAAAGAAACAACGTTTTCTTTGGCTGTTGTGTGCTGGACTGTCATCTTAGTCAGTCAAATGCATTTTTCTAGTCTCAGTCATAGTAGTATGTTCAGTAATACTTTCTCAAAATGATGTCCAAGGCTTTTTGTTCCCTGTTTGTGATATTAGGAGAGTGTTGGGTGACATAGACCAGTTGGAGCAGGTCCAGAGGAGGGCCACAAAAATGATCAGAGGGATGGAAAAACTCTCCTCTGAAGACAGGCTGAGGGAGTTGGGGTTGTTCAGTGTGGAGAAGAAAAGGCTTTAGTGAGACCTCAATACTTAAAGGGGGGTGATAAGAAAGANTGTGAGACCTCATTGCAGCCTTTCAGTGCTTAAAGGGGGGTGATAAGAAAGACGGGGACAAACTTTTTAGCAGGGCCTGTTGCAGGGGTAATGGTTTAATAGTTGTGGATTCAGACTAGGGATAAGGAAGATGTTTTTTACAATGAGGGTGGTGAAACACTGGCACAGGTTGCTCAAAGAGGTGGTGGATGCCCCCTCCCCTGGGAACATGAATGTTTTTAATCATCTTTCAGAAAACATTCATCTGATACTACGTTGGCAAAGCTGTAGTTCACCAACAAACTTCCTTTAAGAAGGTGAGGGAATTGAGGGATGCAGACATTGTCTCTGCATTTAATGTCACATGTCCAGGAGAGTTTCTGACTTCTAGGGGAGTTTATTTCTCCCCCTCAAACGTGCAGGGAGAATACAGAGACTGGATTCCTACTTCATACAGAAACTATTTGAAATGGATTGTAAAAACACAGACTTCCCAATTCCACATCCCTTAGTTTCTTCGGAGTTACTACTATAATCCAGGCAGTCTGAAATGTGGGTTTACTGTTTGTTCATGTGAGATGCAGTTGGTTTAGAGATTTCTGGGAAAACAGTCTTTTTGCTGTGAGAAGTAGCATTTAAAATCACTGGCTTAACTGGCTGAACTATGAGAACAATGCTATTTAACTTTGTTCAAACAACTTCGTTGTCTTTGGAATCACAGAGTGGGTCAGGCTGGAGGGACAACAGTGGGGCATCTGGTCCCTTCTCCCTGCTCCAGTAGGCCATCCCAGAGCACATGGCACAGCCTTGTGTCCAGACAGATCTGGAATATCCCCAGTAAGGGAGACTCCACACCCTCTCTGGTCTCTGTTCAGTGCTGGGTCACTGCCCAGCAAAGAAGTTTTTCCTCATGTCCAGGTGGAACTTTGCGGGCATCAGTTCCTGCCTGTTAAACAACGTCTTCCTTGCCTCTCCTTTTGTTGTTGCTGCATTTATAAAAACACTTTTTGTTGTCTTTCACAGTCAGTCATCAAGCAATAAGCAATCTCAATAATGCTAGAAAACTCTGGCTAAATTTAGGTATGTTTTCCTTTTCGGATTTTCTCTTTGAGAGTGTTCCTACAGCACTGATTCCTCATGTCACTGCATAGGAATGCACATCATTTCATCCTTACTTCTAGAAAATGAAGTTTATCACTGGAGGCTTTTGACCTTGTCAGGGTCAAAGAGGGTGAGAAATTACTTCTTCTGTTTTAAACTCTGAAAAGGTGTTACAGAACCAAATCAATATTGAACTAAATATAATATTTTCCACTGATAACAGGTTTTTCCACTGCTGTGGAAATAAAGTGGTGGTTCTGTGCTGAGTGAAAAGATTGCCAGCGATTATTGCGTTGTGCTGTCGCTTTTGGATCTGAAGGCTCTTGCAACATCATGAATTCCATGCAAAGAGCAATGACTTCTAAATTATCAATCTAAGCTTGCTCAACATTTCATTAAAAACCCCTATTTTGTAGGAATGTATGTGCAAATGTCATCTTATAAAAACACATTAATGCAAAGCCTCTTAAAAGTACTATTTATTTAAAAGATTATGTGGTTTTACCTAACATTAGTCTGATTCCTTATTATTTCTTAAGCCATTGACATTAATAAAACTTGCATGCAAGAGGGAAGACCTGGAAGACAAGAGTCAGGGTCAAAAGTAACATAGCAACCCTCTCAGTACTTATGAAATCTGGCAATTCCCATAATGGAGGGGAAAAGTAGGGTGGCTGCCAGTAGGGTTTCATAACAGGAGATGGAAGGAGAACTCTTGTCCTTTTGCTCACACCAGGAAGATGAAGATGGAAACTCAGTGGCATCACTGTGGAGGAGAATGCTATAAATAATATAAAACACTTTCCTATTGCTAGGAAATGTAGGTAGATTGGGATAATGCATATCCTAGTTAGACGTGCCAGACCTGTACATTTTGTGGAGTTGTGAGGAGAGTTGTGAAGGAGAGGCCATAAAAGCAGTTTCACAGTAGAACTGCAGCCATGGGGGGAGAAAAAAAGGCTTCATGTAGCATCTCTGAGAGGCTTTGGGGGTGAAGTCTCAGTTTTCCTTGCTGATACCCACCACTTGGCCCATGTTCTTGGTTACTTTTGGCACAAAAAGGGAGCACTTCCCATCTGGTCAGCACACACATCCTAAAGCAGCCCTGTGTCCCCTGTCTTGGCTGGCCCAGTGAGGTAGCTGGAGTTTGTTGTGCATATGTTGTGTTTAACTCAGGTTATGGTACCCTGTAATTTCTAAGGATGTGGATGACCATCAAATTAGATTTTTAAATTCAAAGTCAGGCCCAAGGGCGTGTTCTTTGCCTCTTTCACTGTTTCAATGAGCACAGAAAAAAAGTCCACCAGTGATACCTTTATGAGCTATTCACTTAAGAATTGGACTCTGTGATCCTTGTGGGTCCCTTCAGAATATTCTGTGATTCTGATACCCAAAACCAACATACAACATCTATTAGAATGGCACACAATCCACACCCTTTGGGGACTTTCCAGGTCTGCACATTATTCTAAATTATGGCAATAACACAGGTAATTAGGAACACATTGTTAAACACACAAGGAACTCGACTTCATAAGCACTCAAGAATGTTAAACTCACCCAGTGTAGCACCTGGAGACTGAAAAACTCATGTTTGTAATCACAGATTGTTTGCTTCTAAACATGCAGAGTTTCCAGTGTTCTGCTTTGCTGGATATTGATAATGATGGTCCGTATGCCAGTGGCAGACCAGGAACACTCCCAGTGTTCCCTCGGGCTGATGTCACCCCACAGGCAGCCTGGGTGCACAGAGCTGTGGTGAGAATGTAGTGGAGGAAATCAAACCTTCCCACAAAACTCTGTTAGAGATCCTGAAAAACATACATCATCTCCAGCCAAGAGCTTCAGTGACATGTAAGTAATTGTCATTGAGGAGCATGGACTAAAACTGAGTGGCACACCTTGTCCTGGTAAGCCTGAAGGCTGTAGACAATGACTCCTCCTGTCTGCCAGACTTTCCATTTATTTCTCCATTATCCCACTTTTTCAGTGTTTTCTTTGGGGTTTCTTCCCTGTCTTTGTAGGTCCAGATAATAAACTTACTGGTGTATTCAGCACACCGCATTCCCTGTTCCATATCCACACCAGACCACTTCCAGCACTTCATCAAAGACCTTTCCTTCCCTTCATGGGACTTGCCTTTCCTTCTGCAGCGTGGGACTGTGACCCTCACCTCTCCTGGTGGTCTATATGCTGTGTGCCAGAATTGCTACCCGTGTTTTCTATGGACAGAGACTGTCTCTTCCTGCCTGTCTGGCCTCCTTCATCTCCTTGGTTTTCCTCTTCCCTGGACCCATCTCTCATCTCTTTCTCCACCTCAGCAATGCTCAAAACATTTAGAGCTTTCATTTTTCTCTCAGCCAAGGATCTGGCAGGTTCCTTAGCAAAGATGTGTCACAAAAAGCCCCCCCTGTTACCTCCCTGGTGATAAAAGAGCAGCTCTACGACAGGCTTTTGTTGGGCAGGTTGTGGCCAGAAAAGCTTTTCAGTGCTGTCTTTGGGAACATTTCAAAAGCATTTTTGTAACTTCAGTGTAGGGGAAATACACCCATCCAGGTAGAAATGGTGGTGGATGAATTGTTGGAGAGGCCATGAAAACACCTGGAGTTTTAATCAGGATGTGGCACGATGTAGTTTGCTTTTTTTGTGGTAGTCCAGCCACAGTGAAAGTTTTATTAATTCTAAGCAGCCACAAAGTTTCACTTTAGGGTTCATCTCCAGGTTTCCATTCTGCAAACATTCCTGAAATGGAAATATCTTTCTCTCCTGAGAAGCACCATTAGCATTTAGAATATATTAGCATAGGGGAGTTTAATTTTTTGCATCATTCCTTCTGCTTTCCCGTTAAAAAAGGTTCAATTTTATGTGATCCAATGGAGGAAATTCCAGCTGAGGATTCAGGGGACACAAAAGGAGAATGATTTAGCTAATGCCTGATTAATGTAAGGAATCTATTTTTTTTTAAATTACCAATGAAGGAGAATAATATGGTAAGTAGTGGTGTATCTTCTTAAGATGTCTCGTCTCACAAGCTTTTTTGTCTCTTCAGAATAAAAATTAAAGAAGATTTTTCTCAAAGATCTGTGTAAGAATGTGTTCACATTGTGGTGACCCTTAGGTATTGCATTCATTCTGAGGTCACCTACAGGCAATTAAAATTACCGAGTGTCCTTTCAGCCACAAAGTTCAGCTAAGTTAAGAAACTGTTGCTTAATAAAACACATGTACACTTTTAATTCTTACTCCATAAATTAAGCATATAAACTTCCATTGGCCTTGAAAGCATCTCAGAGGAGTTCAGGAACCTCTCACCAGTTCATCAAAACAATTGGTTTGGTTTGTTGACAGCCAGGCGGGAGTGTTGATCTGAGGGACCAGGAAACTGGGAATTGCAATTGCCATCCAGCTTTCAGCCTTTTGAGTCCAGCTAGGAAAATTACAAAAGTAGACTTTTTTTTTTCCAAGTCTCAGGCAAATCAGAAAGGATTTTAATTTGTCTTTGATTCCTTCAGCTTCAGAATTGAAGGGTAATGTTTGGGTACTGAGAAATAGATGTCACTAATTGCTGTTTTTGGGGGAATTTGGTGAAGAGCCCCTCAGATAAGCTGAGTTAGGCCATCAGCTGCTCTATTAAAACCTTTCCATGGAGCTTTTTAACAATTCCTAAATGTGTTGAAATCTAGAAAGACTTTTGAAGCCTTTTTTTCTTTTTTTTCCCCATTTAAGAGATCCCAGTCAGTGTTAGCATTTAAACTGGGCTGAGTAGTGGAACACTTTGAAACACTGCAGAAGCTCTAAACCAGAAAGGAAAAGAATTGGCTCCTGTCATCTCCATATGTTGTTCATCTTCACTGGCTCACAATTCCTATAGGATTTGCACAGTAACAAGTGGAGAGCTGAAGGAGCTATCCAGAGTGAGCAAGCATTCTCTCACTTCAGAGGTAGACAAGCAGTGAGGAATCAAAGGACAGTGTAAGACAATAATGTGTGCAGGAAAAGATCCAAACCTCTTGAATTCCCTTTCCTAACTAGCTCAGACCTTGCTGCCATATGATTAACTTACTGTCTTTTACTCACAGACCACTCTCATTCAGCTGAAAAGTTTGGAACTGCATCATCTTCATAGATTAATTTTGCTGCTTTAAACCTGACCAGTTTTCTGCTGTCATTAATCCTAATGGCCCTTTGGTCTCACTTTGTGGGACCTGCCTGTCTGAGCTGACCAGCTCCTCATCTTCAGCAAACATTGCTCCTTTCCTACACACTTTTCTCTCACTTATGTTCCTTTTACTACCTGTAGGCAAGAAGGAAGCAGGAGATTTTTCCCTTTGCCATCTTCAGCCTCTGGCCTTCGTATAGGTATGTAGAGAAGGGTTCAAAAGATATAAACAAGCCAGTGCACAAAACATTGAGCTTTACTGTTCAGGGCTCCCATTTGCCATAAGAGTCAGGACAAAAGTGTAACGTTTCAGAAGGGCTTCCTAATTCTATGACTCATGAAAGTCCCTGCAGTCACATCTTGCCCTGGTGAAGGTTCCATTATTTATGAACTGACTTTGTGTGGTAAGTGCATCTACCATTTTGCTTGGGCCATTGAGGTTTTAAATTGAACAGTGTTTTCCAACATCCAGTGTTGAAATCCTGTTTCCCCCATTTGTACAGAATCAGAACAGCTTCCTGTTATTATACAAATTAAAAAGCCCACGTTTCCCACTACAGACAACTTGAAATTTATATTGATTCTGTCACTAATCTAGTTGCTTTTGTTATGAGTCTTTAAGGTGAATGTGCAGGGTTCTGTAAATTTAATTGCAGCAGATGTTTCTCTGGGTTTTCTCTCTCTCATTTCACTCTGGATTTTAGTTGTTTTTCCTTGGAAAGGTACATGAAAGGGAAATCCTTGTATAGTCAAATGTTTGTTTTACCATCTAAAGCTTGCAAAGGGTCCTTAGCCTGGGCTGATTTCTTCTTGAAGAGCTGTAATTATTCATGGAAAGAGAAAAAAAAGCCTTTGTCACTAATAGGCTTCTTGGTGCTTCTTGTAACAGTCTTTATTATTCCTTTCTACATAATTTTCTATTGATGAGGTGAAAAAAAGGCTTCCTCTGCTGTTGAGAGAGAAAAGGTAATTGTTCTTTTTTCACATTTACCAATGCTTGTTGCGTTCCTTATGTGTTTAAAGGACAAGGATGCAGAAAATGATGTTATTGATGGCATCACCATGGCAACAGTTCTTTGGAATAATTCATTCTGGCATTGTTATTCTGCACACACAAAAAAAGGGGGACTTTCTTTTAAGCACAAACAGATTGTGCCCCTTTTAAATGCACCCATGAACTTTGCTTTTCTGAAGATTTACAGACTGGTTTGGGGCAGAAAGGATTCTGACATCATTTACCTCTCTGTGTACATCACATTATGGTGTTAAAAAAAAAACCACCACCACTTTGAAAAAGCCAATGGTTTAAAGAGACACAGTATGGGAAGGATACATAAACATTTCTTTGATCAGAAAGACCAAAAAAAACTTGAAATAATTTTGAAATTTATGAGCTCTAGCACCAGACTCACTAAATAATCAGTCAAGAGACGGAGGAGAATGGAGGAGCCAAACACTCTGAGCTTATTAAAGTAGTTATTTAGTTACGACACTACTCCAGATAACATTGCTTTTGACCCAGACACTACACACATCTGAGCACATTTTGGTGGGAAATCCAATTGCTGCTTCACAAGGCAGTTTGCAAACATATTTTGGCTTTCATACTCGGTTTTCTATTCTCCTCAGGTATGTAAAGTTTTGCTAATATTAACATTTTAGAAGCTGTAGCATTTTCTAAGGCACAGTATAATTTTATTCTTTCTTGCCTCCACTGCAGTTCTGAATTGTATTCCTTTATTTCTCTGATACTCATCAGTGAAAGATATGTGGGTTTTGTTTAAAAAAAAAAAAAAAGGTGATTTATTGACATTTGGACCAGGTTTGAAATCAGTTCTCCACTCTGGCACCCTGGTTTGCTTCTTCTTGTCTGACTTCTCCACAGGACAAACTATGTCCTGCACACCAATGGCACATGGAAGTGGGCTGGACAAACCTTGAACACATGAATGCTTTGCACCTAAAAAGAACTTGTGCAGCATGTAAAAATACCACTTAAATATACCAGGTTTTGAGAGGAATTGTAGTTAACTCCAAATACACTGTTAGGATTTTTGGTTCTGAGTTGCACATGATTTTTCTGGAAGCCAGCACAGTGGGTACAAATCAGCTGTTTGGTTGTTTGAACAGTGGTTTTGACCACTGGATTTTTCTCCTGTGAGAATGTGGATGAAATGTGGAGCTCTGGGGACTGCAGCACCCCTACAGATGGATGTTCCTTCACATACAGCTTTTTAGAGCTGAGGTGACCCCAAAAAACTGAACAGGAGGCTGGAAACTATTTCTTAATCCCACTTGACCACCTTTGTGCTACATGGTCCTTTCGGCACGGGGGCAAGTCCAGGAATTCCTTAACATTATAGTCAGTGTTTTATTTTGTAAGGCACAAAGTAACAGAATGAGCTTTTGGTCTTGGTCATGTTTAACCCCACAGAAATGATAATGCTGGTGTGGGATAATCATTTAATCTGGCCTCCATATTTACCTGTAGAACAGAGAGCAGCCTTCACTTCTTGCACAGCATCCTCTTGAGTTTAAATAGGTTGTAGGTGTGTTAGTAAATATAGTTTTACATGTGAATATTCATTATATAAATTATTAATTTATATTAAATATTATATTTAAATATATATAAAAATTACAACATATATTAATAATAGTACATGGTATCTATAGATACATACACTGTAGTCCTGTATCATTTTGCTAATTAAACCTATGATGTGTTTTCTGCTTTTGTAAAGAAGAAAATAGGAAAAATTCTGGTGCTTGTATGAAACTTTTTCCAGCCATCAGCACCTACAAATGCCTTGACATGTTGTGTCCAGGGTAATAAAATAATCTTGCTGGAATAGCAAAATTAGTATCAGATTTCTTCAGCCAGCGTTGTCTGATCTGGAGTGTGTTATGCCTTGCTGTAAGTCAAGGCCACAGGAGACTCTCGTTTTCCTGAAAAAGAATTGGAGAGTTGTGAGAATATTCCCAGTGCAGAGCAGGCATTGCTGAGGTCATTCTTCCCCTTGGAGCTCGAAAGGAAACCCTCACACACACCCAGGGCCCTTCATCATCAGCTGCTTCCACCAGGAATGAAGTGTTGTCCTTTAAGCTCAGTAGGAGCCCAAAGGAAGAATCTGTTTCATCCTCCTGTTTTGCAAGATTTTATTTACTGCACAGCTTTCCTAAATAACAGAGTTAGAAAGTAAACCTACTAAATATCTCTTCTGCCTTCCAAGGGGGGCTGATCAAGCACATGTACATTTTAGGTTTAATTACATGATTTTGCAAGGAGTTATGAAATCTTGATGTGAAGGAGTTCCTGCAAAGGAAAGTGGGTTTTGAAATATTTACTGTTGTTCCATCTATTTGAAAAAGTGCCCTAGAAATACTTATCTTTAAAATATTTTATTAGAAATATTTCTGGAAGCCAAGTTTGTTTTGTGTCAGCTGTGCAGATCCCATCTCTTGCCTTATCTTTACACAAATGATATTATAATGATTTAATTTTTGCTTAGACCTGATTCAAAACTCTCACTAATGAAAAGCCATCTTTTCAGTTAAATTATTTATTTATATTTGTGCTAAGTGTCTGCTTTCTGAGATTATTTTAACATTTCCTTGGTCTAACCTAACAACTTTGCTCCACCTTTGTGAGAAGTTTCACTTGGTAGAGGTGGCGAATATTTGCTTAAATACTGAATTTTCCTGTGATCAGGGAGGGAAAAAAACATTTCCTTGGTCTAATGTTCTACAATTTTCCCATGTGGTAAACAGGTACTTTTTATCTCTAGAGAGAGCCTTTCAGAAAAGATGTGAGACAGGTTTTCATAGCTCTAGTGTGCTGAGAGGCCCAAAATATTTTAAAAAAATAATGCGAGAGTTTCTTATTCTTGTGACAACTCAGGGTTTCTTTGTGTTTACTGAACTCCTACTGTTGTGAATGAGTGTTGTCCTTATCTATCTCTCCCCTTGCCATTTATTTCCATTTATTTCCCTATGTGTGAAAACAGTGGTAATATCAGGTGTCACTGGCAGAGACTGACACTCTTAATTCTGCCAGAGCAGCAGCAACACACATTCTGTGGGCTGTCTTGCTGAATTTTTATTTGAGATAATCCATATCTGTGTGTGAGAAGGAAACAGAGACTATTGGAGAGGGTTCTCCATGAGCATCAGCTTCTCTTGGCAGCTCTGCCATGTGGGAAGCAGACTGAGATTGCAGAACTTCTTCCAAAAAAGCTTCCACCAAAAAGCCATCCCAGATTGGTCACAACCAACCTGGTGTGGATTTCAGCCAGTCTTTTTTATCCTCTTCTTGATCCCAGGGGAATTGCTGACATTTTCTGGCAATTTTTGATCCTGTCTCCTTTCCCTGCTTCCATGGTTTTTCTGCTAAATTAAACTTGGTCCATTCGTTCTCATCACTCCCTTAATCTTTCTCTCCTCACAGCACCTTGGCAGAATTGCAAATCTTTGCCCTTACTGACAGAGTGGAGTTACATTTCTGACACTGTTTCTAAACCTTAAGACAAAATCCCTCTCCATGGCTGAAAGACACGTGGTTTTCTGGCTGCCACTCAGAGCAGGAACATCTTGTCAGAGATCAGACTGCTGAAGATGCTGTCCCTGAGCACGTTTTAGGTCCAAACTGAAAACACATGTCATTGCTAAACAAACTTGAATTTGTTTATTTTATAACATACCAGCAGCTGTTTTCTTGTATGATGTCCAGGATTTCTCCAGACAACCTACTTAGCAGTGTAGGATTCTGTTTCTTTTAGGGGGCAGTTTGCCTGCCTTATTTGTTTGCTTTTAACCTCTGTTGGGGTGAGTTGCAGTCTCTTAAACAACTATATCTTCCTAAAGCTTTACACAGAACCAAGGCATGAAGATAGAAAGAAAGTTTTTTGTTCTTTCAGTGATTACAAAAAACAGTAGCCCATGACATAGATTGTTACATTCCCAGTGTACCCAATGCCAGGTTTCCCACTTAGCTCTGAAGGTCTGTTCTTGGATGGATGCTTTGTACCCATCATGTTGTGATCAGCTGAATCAATTAGTTCCATCCTCCATTTTCTTGCTGAAGAGAGCAGGTCTGGAGAGGGGTTTTATCCTCAAGTAAGGATGTTCTGTTTGGAGATGAAACCAACTTAAGCTCTCACTGGGGGGCCGAACTCACCCAGACATTCTTCACATCCCAGAATCAGGCTCTCATTTGTGAGCCAGAAATGTCCAGAAGATCTCATGCAACTGTGCAGCAGTCCAGGCTGTTGGCAAACAGTTCTTCTGCTTTAATGGGCCTAAGATCTGACCATATGTATTTGTTGCCTTTAATTGGGTTGTTCATCCAAATGCTGATTTTCATCACCCTTGAGGTGCACATAAGATGTGTGAGCTAGAAGGTTGAAGCAGGGACACTCACAGGTGGGGATGGGGAGCTGCTGTCCACAAAGCCACACAAAAAGTTAACAGTGTGCTTTTTATACGACAAAAATTTGCATGAATAATGTAACATTTGGCTTAAAGCAGCCATCTCACATTTTCACTACCATCGTGTTGCTGTCTCCATCAGAAACTCGGTGTCCTTTGGTTGGATTCCATTCCTCACAGAGTCAGAACTCTGGGAGAGGAGTTGTCTTTTATCAGTTTTCTAAGCTGCTTGGTCATTGATCACGGGGGGATTTTTGTAAGTGCTGTAGTTCATCACACGATTTTTTAGAAGTAAACAACAACAAAAAAATCCCATTATGTGAATAGTTTAGTAAACAACTAAAATGAGAATGCTTGTTTTCCTCTTGCATTCTTTCCTCTCTCTGCTGATGTAAATATATTCCCCTCTTACCAGCACCAGGCATGGAGAGGAGGACCATAAGTGACAATCAGATCATCTAAAGACGTTATATTTAATACCACATTCTGTTTCTTCCTTTATAGTTATTACAATATAGGTACTGTTGTTATATTTTGCTTTGAGATTTTGCTGTGAACTGTATCAACTGATCCTGATACCGCTGAACTCTGCCATTCCTTAAATTAGCAGTTCTCCACAAGAGAAAAGTCCTGAAAGCCCTGGATATCCCCAGTAGCAGTTTCATGGCAATGCATGGATCCTGTACCCAAGCAGGGGTATAAATAGCCCTATAACTAATATTGATGGCGAGACACTGACCACAACAATTGCATGTTGTTTGTAATAATATAAAGGTTTGTGCTTTACTTTATATGTGGGTTATGTTCAAAACAGTGTGTAAAACAGTTCAGAAATAGTTAAGCACTGTGGCTTCTCCGAGTCCAGCAATTGAATGACTTGAATCTAAATTTTATTTAGTGTCTTTTTAGCTCTTCTGGGAGTTACTGGAACAGAATCATTCGAATTATGTGTGATGTATTAATTTCATAAATCATGTCTACAACTTTTTATGATTTATTAGTAAGATACATATTTTGTATCTTGTATATGGTGCAACTCTAATAGGTTTCACTGTGTACCTGGTGCTAAAATGAACGTATCAACAGAAAAGAGAATCTGATTATGTAGCTTTGAGGATTGAGTGTAAATGGTGCTACTGGGCATGGCAGCGTGTTTATGTAGGTTAAGTTCAAGATCTCTTATATTTTCTTACCACATTCAAGTGCATGTAGTCTGACAGTACTCTAAAAGTTATCACTGTGTTACATCTCTGCTGCAATTTAAATAGTCTGTTTTGGATCATGTTTGGAAACAACTTGTTTATTTGAAAGTTATAAAACCAGCAGCAATGTAAACACAGAGTAAGTGAAATCATGACAACACAGAGGACAATCTGAGCATGTGTGATGAACCACAGGGTAAAATAATTGCTGGAAGTCTTAATTAAGATGAGAACAGGCAGTGTTAATGAAAAATAAGGGCTGATCAGTACATTAGTTGTCGCAGTCAAGCTGATTTAAGCACTTTCAGAGCCGTTGAGCTGAAAACATTTTTAGAGCATAATACAATGGAGGGGTCATTGTATCAGAGCGAACATTTTGCAGAACAGCACTATGAGGAGATCTGTGATAACCAGGTGGCAGACTGGATTAATGTAGTAGACTCACACCCAAAGCTCTCCTAGGCCAGGAACAAAACAGAGTGTGGGTTGTGGGTGCACATGACAATGTCTGCCACTCTCCCATGAACAACCTTTTGTAACTCAAAGTCATGAAAAAATCCAGGAAAGCCACAGGAGAGAGTTTCTCAAGTCGTATCTAGAATGCTGAGAGAGGATTTGGTTTTAATTAGATTTGTGTTTTCCTTTCTCAAGTGGCATTTCTCTTCCTGTTTATATTTTCCAGTGGGTTCTGTTTTGCTGTCTGTAAGGTGAATTTGCTGAGAATGTGTCTGGGTTCCAAAACTTTATTTTACTGTCTGCCAGCACTGCCAAAGGGAACATGCACCCACTCTTGTGCTGGCTTTAGAGATTACCTTGACTAACAGCACATGGAATTAAGATACAGCTTTTATTAACAGTTCAACACTGGGCATTTTAGTGTTATGATGATAAAGTTGTGAGGGTTTTTGTTGTTTTTTTTTATTATTATTATTGTGTACAGGCTTCTCTTTTACTAACATTTAGACTTTCCCTACATTTGGGAACTGTGGTTTTTCACTTGACCCACAAGTCCCAGCAGCTCTAGAAGCTGGGACACGCAGATCCCTGCAAAAATCCCAGCTGGGAACAGCTCCTGGTGTTCCAAACCTGAGTGATGCAGATGCTGAAAAGAATACTGAACAAAGTCATTTTAGGAGTATTTTTATCTCCCATTTATAAGCATTTCTGTAGCAACAAAAATTATTACTAGTAAGGTATTTAGCATATTTTTGTAATTTTTAGTGTGATTTATAGGCTGTATCATTAAAGAATCAATATTGTCTGAAGAGTCAGCTTGCAAAAAAGGTAAACTTTATTTATCAACAATGATTCTTAGATTATTTGTGTATGTAGATTGATACAGAAGACATCTGGCCAAATATTGTATTTACTGAAAAATGAAAATTTGGAATTATTAGAACTACTTGCAAATTAAGACAAATTTGATTTAGATCACAATTTTTAGCAAGGCAAAATTTGCTGCATTCTTCTTGCGATATTTTTCTTCAGACTAGAAAGGCTTTGCTTAGGAGTTTTTTGTGATTTAATTTTTAGGGGATTTTGAAAAACACTGAAATAAAAATGAGAAATTTCATTGTGCATGAGTTCCTGCTCTTGCCAGAAAAATAATAGTCTTTCATTTCGCTAGGAAAAAACTTAGCATTATCTAAAAAAATGAATTTCACTTTAGAAGACTTCTGTGGTGATCTCCAGCTGAACATGGAACTGAAATAATTTTTCCACAACTCTGACTACCTGGTTCATACAATAACTGAAATAATTAATACAGTAACTGAAATGGTCTTACACACAAATAGTAAAATTCTACTCTTGTCTCACTTCTGTTTCAAAATGTAATGATTCTGAGCTTCGATTTCCCCCAGTATTTTATGTTGTCTTCCCATGGCAGATATTCAGTATCTGTAAGCAAACACTGAAAAATCACTTGCTTCATTACACTCCTTGGCCCTTCAATATCTTCTTTCATCTCGGTAATTCCCCTCTCCTCATTGCCTCAGCAGTGTGACTCAATCAGCCATGTGTTATCTTTCCCAGATCCTTTTCTGGCCAGAGCTAGAGTGCACAGGAATGCAGTTTGACAAACACATTGTGTCTGAAATCCTTTGTTGGGAGAAGTGGAGAGAAAGAGATTATAAAATGCCTCAAAACCTTCACTAAGGCCATTCCCAGGTTTCTTGTATCTGTTCAGCCAAACAAAACGTTCATACCTCACTTTGATGTACAGGGATGGTGTTATAGGAGGGATCGTATCTCACAATAGCATCTGTTGTCCAGGCTGCAGAGTTTACAAAAAATAACTTATTTTGTGTTTTGGCAAGTTTTTTACACTCCTCAAGGACAACACAGAGGGGAATTCAGAAGTAATAAATATATCTGTTGTGTATAATGTTGGTTGTTGCAGGTGGTGAGGTTTAAGATCCTGATATTTTTTGTAAGACCTTGATGTTTTTTGTAGGACTGGTCGTGGTGGTGTGTTTTTCATTCCTCTGCTAATATAAACCTTTCAGAGGTGAAACTGAGGAGAGAAAAAAAGCTTCTTGAAGCTGTTAACTTCTGTCAACCTGAGGGAATCTCTGGCTTTCTGTAGCATTTCCTCCTCAAAATTTTATACAAAAAAACCCATTTGCTTACAGTAGATTTAAGTTGAACATTTTACACTGGAGTTATTTTGAGAAATTAGCCTAGAATAGGTAGGAGTAGGTGTTGCAAAGTGTCGGGTGCCTTCCTGAGTCCACACTGATGTTGCTCCCACCAGTGTTTTGGGGAATAAACGCTGTTTTCGGGCAGCAAGCCGAGTTACACTGTGAATTCTCTGTCGGTGTACTCTGAGAGAATTTGTCTCCCCTTTCCAGGTCAGATATCCAAGGGGAAGTCTGGGAAGGCTTTGTAATGCAAATATGGCTAGTTCACACAAGGAATGTTAGATGCTGACCCATAAGAGCTGAGTTCAAGATTTCTGTGAATATGTGGGATTTGAATTAAGACAGCAATGAGAGGCTCTGAGAGTATAAGGTGCATTCTGTATCTAAATCACTTACATGGTTTAGAAAGCTAAAACTGGCACTGTGATGGTTAAAAGGAAAGCTGGTTTTACACTGTTCCCTGGCATAAACATTACCAGGAATCCACCCCTGGCACTTGGATATTTGTGCGTTTTGTTTCATAGAGTCAAAGAGAAAATTGGTGGTGGGTTTGTTGGAGGTGACAGATAATTGAGGTGCATAACAAAGAGCAGAGAAACAGATCCACTTAGTTATAGTATTTGATGGATTTTGTGTGTTAGAAAATAAAAAGCACATTAACAGGCAAATAGAAATGCATCAGACAATAACAACCATTAAATTTATACAAGGATAAAACCAGCAGTGAGCTCAGTTGTTAAACTCTGATAATCACCAGTGGGACTGGAGTATCCTTTAAATCCATGATATTTTCATGGAAGATTAAAATATAGATATGGAAGAGGGAAGTCACAAGTTCTGGGTTTCCACATGCACCAGAGGCACCCTATAGTCCACAGCAGTATTTGCCCAGGAGGATGTTTGACTTGCATTACTCTGTTTTGTTGATTATAAATCTCTTTTCAGCTGTGTCCTCTTCAAGCAAAATGAAAGTTAAAATTGCTGGAGGATTGGAGATGTATGATTATTTTGTAATTTTACTTCAATACTAACAATTTCCATTTTTCTTTCTTTTTTTTTTTTCCCCAGAGGGTATGAACTGTATGAACAAAGATCATGGGTGTGCACACATCTGCCGGGAGACGCCCAAAGGTGGGGTTGCCTGTGAATGTAGGCCTGGCTTTGAGCTTGCCAAAAACCAGAAGGACTGCAAATGTAGGTAGATGAAGATTAAATTTCAAATGCCCCAAAATGTCTTGTTTTCTTCATTGTTCTTGTTGTTGTTGTTGTTGTGTTCCAGAAGAAGTTAACTTTGTTTCAGCCAAAGATGATTTGTAATGTTAGTGGTGTGGGGTTTTTGCTGTGGAAGGTGTATTTGGGGATGGATAGGAGGAATTGAATGATGGAATGTTGAAATCTTGACAGTGGCTCTGTTGGCAGAATAGTAACAACTTTTCTGCCTTCCTATGAATGCAGAAAGGTGAAGGACCAGTTTAATCCAGACTTTCCTTGTAAAGCAGCACAATTAAAGCATAGTGGATTCTGGCTTGCAATATTTGGGAAGAGCATAGTGACAGATGCATTGATAAGTCTACTAATGGATTTAATGGTAAACCCACCAGAGCTATCACATTAAGAGTGTGAATTCCTCCTTTTTAAAGGATAGAAATGATTGCTCTAGTCCTGATTCCACTGCACACTTTCCTTTTATTACTTTTATTACTGGAAGACATGCAGTTGTATCATAGATACTGTTCTTCCAAGAAAAGCCCTGAGTGACATATTCTTGAAGCTAGGATGCTGAAGATACAGATATTCATTAGCACACAAAATTAGAAATTGCTCTGTTCAGGCTGAAATAATTGACTTCAGCATCATTATCTGAAAGATTCATTATTGAGTCTTTCTGGTGGCTTCAGTCAGTGTTAGATCTGACTCCAGTAGCTTCCATTCCTACTTGGTAGCTTTGTGAGAGACCAAAAAAAAGAAGGAAATTTAATGAAACAACGTGAAAAATGTTTGGTGTTTTGCATAGGGCCAGTATTTTTGAGACAGTCTTCCTTACACTTCTGGTTTTGTCTTCCTGAGATCTCCACTGTATAAACATGCTGAGAAGGTGTTAGTTCCCAAGTACAAAGTCAAAAGAATCACCTTTGATTGTCACCAAGAAATGCCACAGGATATCATACAGCCTGATTTCCGCTCAGTATTAAGAGGTTACACAAGGCCAAAGGCAAAAGCACAGAGGAAAAATTGCCTTTATGGTAATTTCCATTCCCAGTGTTTATCAGAAGTGGACATTTTGTGCTGGTAATTGCAGTGCAGCATCAGCTCCATTGGTGAAGTGGGAGAGGATGTTTATTTATGCTGTTTGTTATTTGTTTCCTCAAATTGTGCATTCTTTTGGAATTTCAGTATCCCTTTTCATACTGAGATGGTGGCAGGAGCATGAAAGCTTTTTCCAGAACATTATTTCTAAATGCCTCAAGGTTTGATAGAGTGAAAAACCTCAATTTATTCTCTGCCCTGTGGTGTTCACGTTGTAGCTGGAAGTTTAATGAACTTCTGGTGACAGACCTCTAAGTAAGGATGTTGAGTTTTTCAAGGCTGCAGACCTTACTTTGGAGTGCACCAAGCCCTAAACCCACAGCACATTCTGCAAGCATGGTGCAGAGTTTTATTTAAAACAACCACTTCTGGCCCTCCCAAACACAAAATAGCCTCAGACAATAACTGTGAGATTACAGCAGGCTCTTTATAAAGTTCTGAAACCAAATACTGACTTTTAAAACAACTTTTTCACAGCTGACCATTTCAGTGGGATTGGCTTAAACCTTGAGCTGAAGTTTTGCAAGTGACAAGATTGTCATTAAATTCTAATTACATAGTCACATATTACTATCATCTGATCATTTATCATCTCCAGCTGATAAGGAAGGCACTCTTGGTGTCCTGCTTCATTCACTGTACGTGGTGCTCATTGAACAGGCTTGTGTTCCATAACTTAGTGCCATGCCTCTCCTGCTGCACACCATTCAAACCCTACCGTGAACCTAAAATTTTTAATTTCCTAGTGGGTTTTCCCATGGTACTCGTTCCTGGAATATCAAAGTGCTTTGTAGGCACTGGCAGTGTGTTTTCAAAACATTCTGGTCAAGTTACAAAGCGCTGCTTTGCCTGGCTTGCAGATGGGAAATGGATGTAAAGATGGTGATGTCAAAGCCATTTAGTAGCGATAGGGCATGAACAAGAAACACACAGAAGCCAGCTCAGCATTTATAGCACTTTGGTGTGATCCCAGCCGAGCCCCTGATGGCTCCAGCTGTAGTTGCAAATGCCATGGAGAAGGGAATATAGTAGCATCAGTAATCTGTAGTAGAAGCGATCCAAGTGACTTGCCAAGCCCTAAGCAGGAATTCCACGGTGAAGGCAGAAGTAGATTAGAGTTTTTAGGGCTCTGCCTGAACAAGACCATTCTTTCCTGGCAGTCCACCTCTGATTTGCTACTCACTCTGCAGCAAATAAGAAGAGATTCCCAGCTGTTTCCACAGCCCTGACTTTCCCCAGCTTTCCTGGGCACTAAATGACACAGGAGTGTTTTCTGCATTTGTCACTAAGGAGATCATGATACAACAGGTCTGTGGACAAGGAGCCTGGGATTTTGCAGCTTTTGAGTGCTTAAGATTGCAGCCTTAATACTCCCTTAGAATAAATTTTAAGGATGCAATTTCTCACTTTCCCAGCACGCTGAGAAAACAGTGGGACTGAAAGGGACCTCAAGAGGTCATCTAGAAAAACACCAAGATCCATACATAATTCCTCAGATGAGCTGCATTCTTTAGATCCAGAGCTTCAGTAAACTTCAGCTTCTGGTAGTTCACTGATATTTCTGTAAAAACTGCTTTAATGGCTTTATTAGAAGAATATTATGCTTTGTCAGTGATTCTCATAGACACTTGCTGGCAGCAGAAAGAAGAGGCTTCAGAGTAGTGAATTTGGTTCCAGATTATACTGAGAAAGTATGAGAATTTACCTCCTCTTTCTGCAAGTCTGCCCGTGAGAGATTTTAGGATCCTGCTCCTGAGCATGATTGCATTAGAAATTTTTGATAAACTAAAGATTTTTTTTCCCCAAATATGAGCAAACCAGGACATTTTGTGTTCATCTCTTTATTAGCTGGAAGTTGAAAAAGTAAGAGGAAACCTGTAGCAGATACACCTGCCTGCAAATTGCAACCTAAAAGAGTTACAAACAAGTAAAAGACCTTCAGAATGTTAAAAATCTGAACCCATACTAGAATAAATAATATAAGCAATGTTGCATGCACAGCTTAATTACATAAAGAAGAGAACCCAAATGTTAAGGTAAATTATGTATTTAGTGGCCAATTTAGTTAAAAGGCAGTGCAGTTTTTAATTTATCTGGAATTACAATGTCTGGATCGTTGCAGAAATGCATTTTACAAAACCATAAGACCTGGCTTGTGACAAATTCTGTGGCATCTGAGCCATAGGATATATCTCAGGACAAGATCAGGACATTGCTGTCCTGGGGGATTTTTTGAGTTACTGGGTTACTAAATGCTGGATTTGATAATTGGCCACATGTTTTCAAATACTCCTTGTCATGGGCATGTGAGATGTAAGAAACAAAAAAAAAAAAAGGATTCTCTGAAGCTCCAGAGAAGCCCTGAAAACAGGATTTAGGGTGTAGAGCAAGAATTCTGGGGACCATCAATATCATTATTTAGTGGAATATGTACATTAAAATGCTTTTTGTTAAGATGTCATTCCTCTTCCAGACAGTTGTTTCTTTCATCATGAAGATATTATTTCTAGACTAGTCCATATATATTTCTGTGGATGTAGGCACTGGTGTCTAAAGCAATGGTGTTACTCTGGTTTTAAATCTATGTGGGAATAAATATATCTGATTTCTAGCAGATAGGTGTATATTCTGCTTTGGTTTTAAAAAAAAAAAAATATACTATTTTCCATGTCCTTTACTGTAACATGATTTATAATATTTTAAGGTGATGTGTGTCTGTCAGAATTTACCATTTTGCCTCTTTTTGTTTGCCTCTTTGATTTCATAGACTGTGAATGAGCACGCAGTCTTTTTGCATGGCTGCAGAGTCCACATTAATCAGAGATCATTTTTAAAAGAACACTTTGGGAATTCTCAGTAATACTGCTTTAATTCTTTCTGACAAAAAAATGGAGTAGATCTGGATGTCCATTTGCTTTTAAATAATTATGATTTTCTTCCTCTAAGCGAGAGAAACTTCTCACCGTGTCACTGCCACGGAATTAGGGCTGGAAGAAAATTGAAATGACATATTTTACAACTGGATTTTGTACCAATTTCACCTGCAGAGTTGTCAAGCTCCAGAATTTTGGCTCAAGTTGCTTAAAATAAATAAATAAATAAATTGTAGTCTAGACAGAAATTCAAATCCTTCAAAAACGTGATTTACTAATGTTTGTAGGAGACAGGAAAAAGGAACTGACCTACATCTGTGTTCACTGACTGGGTAGAACAGGAACCAGTAACTTTAATAGACAGGGAAACTATAAAAGAAGTGTGTGATTCTGCAGGGTTTACTATAAATGCCATCAGTCTGGATTTTTTCACAGACAAATATAGTAAGGAAAAGTTCCTCGTATTTACATCAGATATTTTCATCCCTGCCAGCAGAGGCCTTCAGCAAGGAATGCCAAAAATAACCACTGCAGTCAAGTTTTTTTAAAATATGGGTTTTGTTTCTGGTTGCACTTTAAAATCTCAATAAAAATACCGAAATGTATTCAAACATCTGGCATAAACAAGACCTTTAAGTTAATTTGTGATGGCATCAAAACTTGGAATGAACCTCCATATAGTCCTAGAGGCACGTGGGGTCAGGAAGGAGGGGAGGAAAGGTAGAGGGAAATCACTTTACCTTGGATTAGCACAAATCAAAGATGGGAGGTTTAAGAATAGAGAACTGACAACAAATTTTGTTTGGTTTGCATTGAAAATAGAAGCTAAAATGCTGCTGTGTAGTGAAGAGAAAGAAATGTTACACAATTATTTGTTTCAGGTGGGTGGGGGTTTTGTTTTGTTTTGTGGGTTTTTTCCCCACAAAAACAGATGATTAGTTAAGCTGTAAAGGTGGAGGAGGAGAAAGAATGCCCGAGGGTGGCTGTTGCTTAGGGGGATTTTTTTAATGTAATTCCTTGGAAGTTTAGGATTCTTATGACTTGGGGTATATGGGTTTAATTCCCTCCTCTGTCTGGTGGGACTGAACCCACAATTCCCATTTCCCAGTCTAGTCAAGCTCCAGTAAGGGAACATGGATCAGGCTGCTCTCCATCTTTCTCATTGGCATTCCTTGCAACTGGACAGATATTCCTGGAAAGTGAGGTGGGGATCCAGGCAGGCTCTCTCAGAGATTGTTCTCAGCAGTGGGCACCGAGGCTGTTCCCTCTCTGTCCCTGAACAGCACAAGGATTTTATTCCAAGTCTACAGTGGGAAGGACCAGGGATGCACCTGTAGTGGCCTCAGGTCTGTGCTCACCTGAGAGATGGACAATTCCTGTTGGGATCTTTGCCAGACTTCAAGGACTGAAGCTGTAAACTTGTAGATCCCACACCAGCAGGAGGCTTTAACAGGAATTCTGCTGGGTGTGCTGCTGTGGGTCTCCCTCAGTTGCTTTTCTTAGAACAGTTCCATCTTAAGCTCAATATTTCAGTGGTTACTGAGAGGGACATGGCAGCTCAGCACTGAGGTGCTCACACCAGAGGGGGGAGATTTCAGTTCTAGGCACTGTGACAGAAAATTCCAGTCTACTCCATTTTCAGAAGGTGGCATTAAAGCAGGATCACTGAGTTCCGTGGGGAAACAGATGAGCTGCATTGGATGGAACCTCAGTTTAGAGTCAAATACATGATTTTCAAACCCTGTTAACCATTATCTTGGTTTTAGTGTATATTGCAATTTGCTCCCCTGGCTCTTCTATAAATTTTCTTATGTAGAAGGAAAATTCCGCTAAGACCAATGTGAGGAAGTTCCTTTTAATAGCAGGAGTCAGCATTTAAATTACTGTAACATTTCAAAACAAGGAGATGAAGGGGAAGCAAATGAGAAGTGCTGTCTATAGACTTGAAAATACACATGTGTATTGACAGACTGTTAATTTCTTCATGCCATATCCATCATGGACATGAAGCTTTTAGGAAGAGGTGGAATTGGGTACCTGCCCCTACTAAAATTATTAATACAAATAGACTGGGGAAAATGTAGCACATGCCTTGATTTTTCTCTCTCCAATACATGGTTTGAGGTTAGGGCAGGAGGCAGACATAAGGGAGGGGGCAGAAAGAAGAAGAAACCCAAAATAACTGCAAAACACAAAATGTTATGTTGCCTCATGTCTTGGTATGTTACTGCTCTTCCGTGTTCTGCAAGGCCCTCGAGACTAATTGGTTTCATTGTCATTTTATTTATATATACATATATACACATTCATTTGGGGCTTAACTAGTAACCTGTAACTATGGGAATGGAGGCTGCCAGCACACCTGTGATGACACAGATACTGGTCCTGTGTGTGGTTGTCACCAGAAGTACGCCCTGCACTCCGATGGCCGAACCTGCATCGGTAAGTGCTGCTCTGCAGTGCCTTTTATTTCCTGTTCCTCCCAGAATACACGTGTCTACACATTATGTGTGTGTGCATAGGAGTGTGTGTGTGTGTTTGTGCCTCACAGGGGTTCAGCACCACTGCTGAGAGAAGTGTGGGGCAGCAGCTCCTGCCGTGGCCGAGGAGCATTTGTGCATGTCCTGTCAACGCGTGTGTTAATGAAGTATCCCCTTTGTTACTCACGTGCAACTTTTGTTTCTGTTCATAACTGTGTTGATTTTGGAAGGTAAAAGGTGTAGAATGTAATTTCTGAAATAAAAAGGTGTAGAACGTAATTTCCAGTGAAAGTCCAGCTCTTCCCTTCACTTCAAGACTTCCTTGCAGAAGCAACGTTAGGAAAACGATCTTCTCTTCTAAGCTGTTACAGGGAAAACTAGTCATCAGGATGTGCCTTCTTCCCTGTTGTATGATTTATGATTCTAAAAGTTATAATACCTGCAGTGAATAAGTTTTCCTTCAGAATATCAGTAGGGAAAAGGTGTTCAAGAGATGGAGCATCTTGGGAGATGCTGTGCAAACATTTACGATTAGAAAATGTATTATTTGCTTAACACCATTTCTTTCCACTCTGCTTTAAAAGGAAAAAAAAAAAGGGAAAATCAAAAAGGATATTTTTGCATAGTGCAAGTTAACATTTGAAAATTCTTGGTGACAGATCAGAATCTAAAATCCATAATGGTTTTTCCATTGGTGAGGGCTTTGAGAGCAGGTTTTATTGAATGGATAATTGATCTTCTGTTTATTATCGTTCACTAATATCCTTGGATTGATGTTTTATTTTGTCCAGCATGTAAAAAATTATTTGAAAAGCTGTGTACACTGCACCTGTTTTTTTTTTAATTTTTTTCCCATTTTTGTAACGTAATACATACAACTCCATGTTACATTCCTTAGTCTTGTGATGTAAGTCACATATTACTGCCTGTGCTGATTTTCATCCCTCTAAATAGTTCTTTCTCTTAGAATACTATTAATTTTTTTATTTTTTTTTCTTTTTTTTTTTTTACATTTTTATTCCTGCTTTCTGGTGATGGTTCCTGATTGCCTGTCTTGTCTGATAACTGACGTTTATTAATTATTTACAGAGAAAAAAAAAAAAGGCAAAACANACAGAGAAAAAAAAAAAAAGGCAAAACAAAAACAAAAACTCAAACAAAAGCCTCTATTGCAGCCTGATCCCATCTAGAACCTGTTCAAAACAAAACAAAACAACTTCTTGTTACCAGTCAACCATGTAGTGTTGCCACAAACAAAACCTGCCAGCCTCCTCCTCCTCCTCCTCACTTCAGTGATTCCAGTGTTTGCTGTCTTCAGTGGTGTATATTTTCCAGGCATCACTGCAAGAATGCAAACTTCTGCAATGCCAGATAAATACTTGTTGACCCTTTGTCTAACATATTTTGTCTTTGTTTGCTTGACTTAACCTTTTTTATTTATTTATTTATTTTATTTTATTTTATGTTTGCTGCATGTGAAAGTCCCCACTTGCATTTTTTTTTCCTTTTGGTTTTCCTAATCAGCATTTCCCTTTTTCTAGATATGATTTTATTTACCCAGCTGCTGCTTCTCCATTGCTCTCCTGTATCAGAAATCTTTAATTTTACTTCACCTACTGATCATCTCTTCCCACACTTGTGACTGTTTCTGTGTCTTTCTAACGAGGCATAACCGAAGTCCTCATTTTGCTGTATGAAACTCTTACCTGTAGGATATCAGAGACTACCTTGTCAAATAATCTTTGATGCCATCATCTTGCTCTCTGCATGCTTTTAAAATTACTAAACCCTCTTCTTGCAACATCTTTCCTAGCATTGAATGTTTAGCTAGTAGTGTTTCATAGACAAGCAGGCAACCAGCACTGCCCAAATTGATCTTTTTTTGTGTTTGTTTGGTTTGTTGTTTGTTTATATTTTTGGTGTTGTTTTTTGTTTAATTTGCATGCTGGTGCGTGGTTTCTCCTTCTCTGATGTGTCAGTGTGTACAAGACTATGGTGCATCCATCACCGGACTCTTCCTGCTCTCTCTGTCTGTCTTAGTCCTAGTCTTAGTCTTCTGCCTGCCACCTTCAGATCCTGGTGCCACCATCAGCCTGAACCACAGTTTGGTAGTTTGTTTAACTAGCCTTCCTGAATTTTAATTTTCATCACTAACACCTCTCTGGGGCACTCATGGTTAACTGTCTTCTTCTCCAGTAGGAATCCAGCTCCTTCTGTGTTGTAATTACTTCACAGTCAACCATTCTCCCTTCTCACCCTCCTCCTTCCTCCTCTCCCTGAACACCCTTTAATTTTTTCCTGGGGTCTCCAAGGGAATTAACTCTCTAACGGGGATTTAGTGCTTTCATGCCTTGCTTCTTGGCTTCGGCTGTGCCATGCCAAGAAACTGTCTTAGGCAGCGGAAAATTGGGCTTGTGATTAACCAACTGCTCCATGTTTGTCCCTTACTTGTGTTTTAGAGAAGGATGAGGCTGCAATTGAGAGTTCTGAGTACAATGCCACGTCAGTAGCTGATGTGGACAAGCGGGTGAAACGGCGGCTACTTATGGGTAACACTTTTCTTCCACTTCCTTTGTTGTGCTCTCACTTTTGTCTGTATGTGTGTGTTGGGGGGGAGGTTCTCTTTTGGTCTCATTTGGTTTTGGTCTCCTTTGGTTTTGGTTTGGCTTGTTGATTTTTTTTTTGTTTTTTTTTTTTTTTTAACCCAACTTCATCTGTGTGGAAAGGTCACCGATTTTGTTAAGTTCTCATCTGTTGTACAACCTCATTTCTTGTTTTTAAACTTCTTTTTTATTTTTCCTAATGCTGCAGCTTTAATGTTCAGTTTCCTCTGCATAGAAAGAAGCTTTTGCCATTAACCTGACTTACCTTTTGCAAGCTTACTTTTTACATGTGGTTTGTGTGTTTGTGTGTATGTGTTGCTGTAGGATTCCTGAAAAACCTCCTGTTGCAGGCCTGCCTGTTGACTTAAAAGTGAATGATGATGATGATGATGATATAAACCAATGTTCTATTACATACGTGGTGTTAAATGAACAACTGTATTTGCCTAATTAAAATTTCCTGTGCTTTTGATTGAAGTGTAAATATTATGACTGGAAATTCATTTCTTTCCTTTGTGCAGCTGTTTCAGTAACCACTGAAAGATCTTTCCCTAGTGACTAGTGAGCTTCTAGTATGTTCTTCTTTCAAGACTGAAGCATGGCTTGTTCCTCTGTGCTGTTGGAGCCTGAGAGTGGAAGGGAATATGAAGTGCACTGAACAATGAGGATAATTCTTTAGCTTCTGCTCTAAGTTAACCCATTGCACACCCTTGTGCTCGTCTTCTTCGTGTTCCACTTATGGCTGTTAGTGAGAGTGGCCTTTTGGGAATGGAGAGGGGAGAGTGGCTGGACCTCTGGCAGACCCTTTCTGTATCACAGAGAGCACAGAGCCAGCACTTTGGGGTTTTTCAGGTGGTTTATTTCTCTGTATTTTCCATTCTGATGCCCTGCTCGCCGCATACAATTAGTTCCACTCGGTTTTAAAGGTAGTGAGCATGGGTGAGATGTACACATTTACAAGACAGGGATTCCCCACCCACAGAAGAGCTTCTGGCAGGACAAGATTCTGCTCTTTTCCCTCTGGGTTACTATTTCTTTTCTTAAAACCTGCTGAGTGCTTTGCAGAGGGTCCTGCTGGCCTTTGGCAAGCTCAGCTCTGGCTGTGAGCACCCACAGCTACCTGGAGTGACCACCTCTGGGAGAGCAGAATATTCACTTTGGAAAGGTGCTATTAGTACTTTCAGCTATAATTTCAGTAAGACCCATAGTCTCACAAAAAGTCAGTGGAAAACAAATGTGCCTCAAGACCACTGAAAATGCAGCCCTATAGGTCTAAATGGTGAATTTGCCCAGTCAAAAATAGAGTGTACAATACAGTTTAGAGGTACTGAGCAACATAATGCACTGTGTTGATGCCTCACCCTCTCTTAAAAGTAATTATCCAACCTGAAAATAAGCTCACACTGCTTACAAGCGTCCAGGAAAATGGCATTAAAAAGTTTGGCATTAAAAAGATTAGCAACAGTCAGCTCTGCAAGTTCCAAGCTGAACACAGACTGTGGAAATAGGTTTAGGGAGATAGTTTAAAATCCAGTTTGCAAAATACATTGCTTAGCTCTTCAGTACCTCCTGTATTAGCAGGTATCACCCAAGAGCTGAGAGTGATTCCTCAGTAAAACATTGACTAGAGCAGAAAAGAAATTCAGTTAGTGAGTGAAATCTGAGTGGGGAGTTTATCACTTAGGGACTTCTCGACTTGTGTATTCCTTCTGATTTCTGATGCTCAGAATTGATTTTTTTTAATGGATCTTACCCATTTCAGAAGTGTAGTGGCATTTCCATGAAATTCCACGTGTCTTCAGATGTTTTCTAAGCAGTTGGTTTAGAAAGAACTGGAAGGCTCCTCAGGAAACTTCTTTTTTTTCCCTAGCTTTTCTAAATGGACTGTGATTTTTGGCCCTCCTGCAGGCAGTCTTGGGAGAGCAGGAAAAGTGGATGACTTTATGTAATTTTAGTAGTCTAATGAAAGGTGCTTTCAGTTGCAAGTCCTGAGCTGATAATTTCTAGTCCCCTGTCATTTGCTGCATGCAAATTAAAATGACTATGACCTGTGTAACCCTTAATATCAGCCAAGCTATTAATAATAATAATAATATTTATAAATATTCTTATTTATTAAGAATAATTATTAGAAATAAGCTTGCACAAGATGATTTTAGGAGAACATTTATCTATCATTTTGCTATGGCAAGACTGGCCACCTCTTTATCTTACTGGGGCTGTGTCCTGGTCATGGTGTGGTCCTGTGATTTGGGGCTAAATCTTAAATAGAGCAAAGTAATAAATACACTTTCTTTCTCCCTGCTAGATGCATTTTTGTCTAGGTCTTGTGAGGCAGACAAGAAACTGTTCTCTCATGACCTACAAGAATCTTTTCTTTAGAACCATCCAGTGATTCCTAGGAATTTTCATCCAGCTTTTTTCATTATGTTTGGAAAGAGTCTATGGATTAGGAAGGACATTCAACCTGCAGACATTCACACATCCCCAAGCATTTAAAACCAGAGCTTTGCCATTATCTGTAAGGTCCATTTACACCCCCCCTGTTGCAGAACACTTTGCACTTACAATAAACCATCAGGACACAACAAATGTCTTCAGGTTTTCTTAAAAATCTGGTATATTTATCTTGCAGTTAGTTGAGCACAGCCTTCAGTTCTTAAAATTATGTTCAAATCTCCGTTTTGTGTGGCACAACACATTTTTTTTCTGAAAATATTCTCAGTGTGTTTCTTAGGGGCATCACAAAGACCTTCTGCCTTTTCTTTTAGAAAGCCGTTCCTTGGGAACCTCTTTGCCATGACTGTTGTTCCTGTCACGGCATCACAGCATGAGACTGCTCTACCTGGAAAAAGGAGTCTAAATGTAGCATGAGTTTGAAACACAGTGGATCATGCCCTGCCTGAAAGCCGTTCTGGTGTGGGCACACAACTTTAGAAGCACTGAATTTCTACTCAGCCCTATTAATACATGTATCCTCAAAATATCTGGCCCTGTTTCACACCTTCAACAATGGAGGTTGCTTTTATTCATGTTTCCGTATCTCCTTTTGCTGTTGCAGCCCAGGATAGAATTCCTAAGTCCAACAGCCCCACAGTGTACAATTGTAAAGATGAGTCATCCAGTAGTCCAGCTCCTTATCATTAAATAAGTAAATTTATCAAGTCTCATGGGTTTAACATCCTTCTTGGCCACTGTCTTTTGCTCAGAAAGGCTTCAGGGTTTTTATAAAGCAACTGTCTGAAGCTTTCTTGTACACAGAACGTGATATTGTGGACAAAAAAGTAGAGTTTGTAGCACCAGTTACGCCACTGGGCTGCCTCATTGCAAATAAATCAACTGCTTACAAAGATGTGACAGGCAGCTCAAAACTTCCTCTCTGAGGAACCAGAGCTGTAAAACTGCCTGGTGTTAAGGAGATAATGCTTTGCTCTTTGGCTACTCTTTGCATCAACTCTTACAACCAAATAATTTCATGATGTATTTTTTTATGTTGTCTTTAAAAATGCAGTCACTTGTTACAGTGCCATCATCACAGGCCTTGCCAGACTGCGTGAGGTGTTTTAGCAACACAACCATGATGTTCTTATCTGTGATCTTAACCTCCGATCAGCTCTTTTTGAAGACCCATTTCTCACTGTGTTTCATTTTCCTTCCTGTTCTCTTTAGCAGTCAGGTGAGCAGGTTCATTTGGGCTTCGCCTCAGGTGACTTCAGAACAACTACCAAGGCTTTGTTCCTCTTCCTCACCTTCAGTCCACCCTTTCCATTCTTTCCAATTTGCCATAAGAACTCACTTTGGCAATAAAATGTTCTTGCTCTGGTTGTAAGGCTGGTTCCTTCTTGTCACAAGAAGAGAGTTTTACAAAGTTCTTTTGGGTGTAGCAAAGAGCAACAGGACACTGAGCCCATCTTGGAGTTAAAGGAGCACGGTAATTTCCCTGGCATCTTTAAGGGAAGTATAATGGTGCAAATAACAGTAATACCATTGCTACACATGTCTTCAGAAACCCAAACTCTACCCAGAAATTCATTCTTTCATGAGACAAGTTCAACTCATTTTGTGCCAGGGCAGCTTAAGATTTTTTCCAGTGGACACGGACTTCTTGGGTCATCAATGAGGTCATTTGCAACCTACATCAGAAACAGTGATGCAGTTCTCTTCCCTTGAAGCTCGCTCCCAAGATCCCTAGAAATTATTTAATGTCATATATCATGGGTCATCTGAGCTTAATAATCAGACATGTGGTATCTTTTCCCACACCACAGCTATCTAAGGATTAGGCCACCCTGTTCATCCTGGACATCTAGCATGCTTTTGTCTGGGGCATCTGATTGCCTCAGTGGCAGAGAGTACCCGGTTATAGCTCTTTTCCACACCAAATTACCTCTGCAAGTGACAGGTTGTGTCAACTGATTGTTAATGAGCACAGGTAGAACCATCTGATGTGAGCTGAGCACACTCCCCAGGAGCTCAGGACAGAAGGGCTGTCTGAAGCACCATTCTTGGTTGTGCACTTACCCCTCACAGAGGCTCCCAGATTTCATGCAGCTCTTAGCAGACCATTCCTCCACATTCCCTGTTTCCAATGAATTAAGATCCTCTTTCAGGTATCTTGCATAAAGTAGGGATTGCAGAGGGCACACACCCAGTGTGTGAACTTCATACTGATCATGGGGGGAGCAGAAAGCAAGGTCACTTATTGATGTCTTGTCCCTGTGCACATCCACATGGTCAGCCACCCTTCTCCCCTTCTTTCCCATAGTTCACCTGGAAATTCCTGGGATTCCAGAGCTCAGAAGAACTGATGGTGTGGTCTTAAGGCTAAAAAAAAAAAATCTCAGGCCTTAACTTGCAAGGATCTGTGTCCTATATAAACACGCACATGAACAGCAGAGAAAAAACTTCTAATTTCTGTGGTGTTCAGGCTTCCTTCTCCTTCCACCTCTCCATATGACACCTTTGAGGGGGTTAATTTTTCTACTGAAGACCATAAGCTTGGTAGAGCAGCAAGGGGGTGTTATGGCTTCTGGATTTTGGAATCATAGAGCAACTTGTGAATTTTCTAGGCCATTGTGTCTATCCGACCCAAGCTGTTGCTTCCAGTCTGGTGTTTTGTTTGTTAGGAATTTCAGGACTCAATTTCATTGAATCACTGTTTACTCTTCAGCAGAGACATACAGGTCTTTCTCCATTGCAGGAAAACAGAATCTGCGGAGTTAACGAGAATTACCAGAGTCTCATATTTATTTTCTCCTGCCACATTTAAATTTATGGCATATCAGTATGGAAACCGTCCTTGTATATCCTTTCAGTCATCCAAGGATCTCTCCTCTGGTGATTCAGTGTGAATGACTTCTCCAAAATTAAACCTCTCTCTTGAAATCCTGTATAAACCACACAGTGATTGTGCAGTTCATGTGGAAATCCACCATTTTCTGCATTTCAGGCCTGTATGGTAGAGCCATATTTAACTTCTTTTTAGCTCAGGAAAAGGAGCTGTAGAACAGTAGAACTTACTGAAACCATGCATTCTTAACCTTAAAAAAAATAAAAATCCTTTCACCTGATGAGAGTTTACTGTCACAAGCCTTTTTTTTCAGTGAAAGTAAGTTTTGTGGGAAGACTCAGGTTTTCACAGTGCTTTTGCTTGGAATGATCTTCAGAAATAGGGAGGCAGGATGTACACAGAAGTCTTTTTAGAAGTTCCTCATTTGAAATGTGAGGAAATGATACTGAAGGCACTTTCTTGGTGCATTGCCACCCATTTTCAAGGGAAATGTTGGTCTGTAAAGTCAGACTGACTCTTTACTGCCTTATGAAGGTGTTCCACCCTTGGGGCCAGCATTGATAACCAATAGCTTGATAAGGGCTTGGGATTCTTCAGGTTCAATAAACATAAAAGCGTAAAAAATGTGATTTTCTAACATGATATTTAATGCCCTAACTACCAAGCATTGGAATACAGAGTGTTACGAGCTCTGGTTTGCCATTAGAGGATTTCCACAAGTCTTCGGTTGTTTGATTCTGGTATGAGTTAAAAACAGACTCTGCAGGCTTCATTTTTGGTTTCTTTCAGAATGGAATTTTGAAGAGTTCCCAGGTGATTCTACTCCCAGTTTTCTGTCTCAAAGATCAGGGAGTTGGACAAGCTGGTGTTTGTTTTCAAGTGTTCTTTCAAAGCATTAATTAACTTCGATCATAGTTACAGCCTACCAAGGGTCACTTTAAGCCAAGAGCACCTTTTCAGTCTGTACTTTAGTACCTAGCTTTGTTGTGCTGCCTCCTAGGACTCTTTGCAGTTACTTAAAATACATCTTTATTTTTCTGAATGGCTTTTCCCTGACTTAGAACTGCTCACTGACAGCAAACCAAGCGTGTGGCTCTGTGTGCATCACAAACCTCTTTGTGCTTTAATCAATAAAGAATTTAAAAGATATAACTAACAGGCATATTGCTGGGAGGCTGCCTGACTCAGTTACTGGTGTGAAACCAAGACCTTGCTTTAACTCCTTCTGTCAGTTCTACTTTGCTGTATGAAATCATAGCAAACAGGGGGAAGGAATCCCTGAGGTCATTCATGCATTCTCTCTCTCCCAAGGGCAGGTCCTTTCATCTCGAGTTATCGTCACTTTTATTCACTGAGTTTGTGAATGGTGTGCTATTTCCTGTAAAAATCCCTTTTCTTCATTTCTTTGCTGATGATAAAGACTCTGACCTTCTCCAGAATTCCTGGCAATACCTTCCATTGTTTTGCTTTTCCATTTTAAATGAAAGGATTTGTCCAAGGTCAGGAGATAATGCTCCTTGGCAATGCTCAGAGTATTTCAGTTTTTCTTAAATGCAGCTTCTCTGTGTAGAAAACACACCACAGCTCCTAGTGCTAATTTTAAGGGACCAGACTGGACTCACAGGGTGCTTATAAAACACCTGATCCAATCTATCAATTGATGTTCCCTAAATATGTCGCGTTCCCTGAAGAGGAATCGATCTTCACACATTCCCTATGTGGCAGTGCAGAATTCTCATCCTATTTTCATGTAAATAAAATTCTACCAATCATGAAATTGCAAGGAAATGAGGAGACAAGCATAACGAAGGGAAGAATTCCACATCCTGCAAGTTACCCTTTCTGTCTCACCTTTTTCATTCCCTGAATATGAAGCTCTTTCAGCTTCTCCTTCATCTGTTCACAGCTATTTGTTTCTTTCATTATACTCCTGTGAATGCTCTTTCTCTCTCCTTTCAGCATCACAGAGCAGAATTTGCATGAGAATGGCATAGTTCTCCCTTAACTGAAAATTGAAATATTTTAGTTGTGTGTTTAGTTTCCTCTTGTGCTTGTTGGTCCTTCGGGTCCTTCCTTGTCCCCTGATCCCATGGCACATGGGGCATGTACTGCCACTTGCAGTAAAATTCTCTTTATGGATGGCAGCAGCAGCCTTACCATGTGTTCTCTGTCTCCTGGCTTTCTTACTCATACTGAATATTCCCTCTTACTTCAAGGCAAGCTCAGTTTATAATCCACAGACTTTTTTTTGTAACTGCCTGAGTTGAGTTTTAGTCTCTTCCAAGTCTCAGGCTTTCAGAATTTGTGTATTTTTGGTCAGAATTTGAGGGGGTTCCAGAGTGTGGGTTTTTTATTCAGTTAGGACTTTCGTCCAGTGCTGCAGTTCACCTGCACACAGCAGTGATGCCACTGGTGGTTAAAATTGTTTCTGTATGGTTCTCTGTACAACATAAAAGTTAAGAGGAGGAGGGTACTGTGCAAAACCCAGTGGAAATCCTGTTGTTGGTCCTTATGAGGGTCCTAAAATGCCGCAGTGACGCAAAGAATCATTACAGAAAATGGCAATTAATGGTTTCAGAGTAGACCTTCTCAAAATTCCCAAAGCCATATATTTGGCTTTCTTTAACAGATATCCTTAATTTTTCCTCACTTGTTCAAAATTTGTGTTTCGCTGTGAACTAGATACACAGAAATAAACTCATTTTTATGTGCTTAGGATAGGTGAACAGGTTACCCCTTGGTTCAGGCATGGTAGCAGTTTACAACAGCTTTAGTTACAGCACAGCTGCTGAGAAACCTTTCTTGCCACTCCAGTTTCCAGGCAGCATTACCTCAGGGGCACCTCTTGAGGAAAAACTGGTCTGAGGTAATCCATACACCTCATACTTTCACTGGCTAAAACAGTGAGTGCACTAAAGCTGATATTCCTCTTGCAACATTTAGCCTTCGCTTACATCCAGACTGACTCACTCATGTGTCTGACCCCTGAATTTAAGACAGTTATCTGAACATAAAATGCTGTGTTCATGTGCAAAATTCAGACCAGGTGCAGAAGGAGATATGGTTACACTCTGAGTACTGTTACTCATAACTTTGCTTGGACTGTGACCCTGTTTGGTAGGACCTGATATCATCTCTGAATTCAGGCTCCTCCACCAGGAATTCCTCTTTGGCTGGCAGTAAAATTGACTCAGAATAAGCTTCTCCAAGATGACAGAGATTTTGAGAGCAAAGCCCAACCACCTGACCCCAGTGAGCTTTATAGGCTACTGCAAATGAATTCCAAATAAAGGCAGTTGGAATTGCTGGTTTGCTTTAACTTGCCCCATGGTCAGTGTTATCACTTGGGCAATCATGGGAACTAAGCAGGGGGGAAAAGCATTTCTCCACTTCCATGTCTTCCTTTCAGCTGCACTTACTGCTCACCATGTCAGCCTTTTACAGAAATCTGGCAAACTTAGAGAATATTCTTTGTTTTGGGGGGCTGCCATCTCTTTTTTTTGCAGCCTACCTGTTGCTGCAAAAAATCCTTTTCCTCCATGTTAGAACAGGAGCTCAGTCCAGCCTTCCTCTCTGATTCAGAGATGGAAGTTGTTGTGATCTGCTCTTTCCAGTCATTGTGTTATGATCAAGAATTAGAATGCAAATAGGGTTTTCTGCATCCTGTTGACTTCAATTTGCCACGCTGGGTAACAGAAAGGATCAGGTGTTTACCTTGTCTGGTCTCACAGACCTGTGCCATTTTGTTCTGCTTTGCACCATATCTTAGTTCCTGTAAAATTGGTTTGGATCTTAGTTCAGGTTGAACTAAGTAGGACAGATTTGCCTGATTTTGACCAATACCCTTAAAATTACATCATGTTCTTTTGTTCATGACATAAACTGAAGTCACAAAAATTGGCTTTATTAAACAATTGGGTACTTCAAATAAAAAAAACTCAGCCTGAATTAGAAGCTTGTATTTTAAATATTCTTGTTTCAAATATATAAATATATAAATATATNCAAAAAAACCCCAGACTTAGTTAGAAACTTGTATTTTAAATGTTCATGCTTACTTGTTTCATAAAAAAAGCTGAAAATCAGGTTTTCAGAAATATTCTCAAACCATATCCCATATTGCAATATCCCATAGTTACTGTTTTTTTCATATATATCTATAATTGTTAGAGCAGTAAATATCCTAATGGAGTAAACCACAGATTTAGCATATTGGTAATGATTTTAGTTACTTTTTGTCTATGGATCCATTGAGTAGATACATGAGATATTGTTCCAGAATTAAGAGCTTACACTGGAAAAACACAGTGTAATTTCTCCTAGACTGCCTTATGTAAATAGATGTCCCAGAACAAACAAACAAATTTCTGTCTGAATTTTCTGGTAGGAATTCAATAAGGATGTAGATGGGGCTACAAACATCACTTTTATACAACAGCAAAGTCTAATTGTTTCAAATTATGGGCTTTGTCATAATTCAGAGGGAATTTAAATGTCAGTTCTGAGACACTGCTTTACTTGTGTCTTCCAATTCTTTTTCTGCTCCCTCATCAGAACAAACAAACAAAAAAAAAAACCAACACAGAAATGTGTGAAAAAGTTTGAAACAAACAAACAAAAAATTCCAAAATGCTGATGTTGTCTTTCCCAGAGGAAAAAAAAAAACAGTGAAAATAGTCTGTAGGATCAATAACACTGTGAAGGCCTGATCCAAATTTTAACATCCGTTTTTTCCCTTCTCCAGTGTGATAAAATGAAAATAAGTAAACTGCTTCTGCTCTTTGTTTGAGGCCTAAAAGTTGTATTTGCTTTTCAAATATAAAGTTTGGTAGTGCTGAGGTGAAGAATGAGTTGAAGTCCTTACCACCAGAAGCACAGGTGGTCATGCACTTGGGTTTGTGTTGTGTATTGGCCTCAGCTCTTCTCTTTGATGTGGCTCCCAGGACCTCTTTCCCACATTCTGCTATTCATGTTTGCTTTCTTTTCCCAATGTTTTCTCACGACCTTGAGTTTAAGGAATTTCATCAATACATCTCTCCAATAATCCAGAATGTTAGAGGTACTGTCACATGTCCTCCCGCTCGCTTGGGTCTTCATTCTGCTAAAGGGTTTGTCGTGTCTGAAAGTCAGAGTCGCTAGGAAAGTTGAAGGGTATTTATCCCTTTCGGTTTGTTTTACTAAATCTGTGTGAAAATAAGAAAAGCTGGCTTGATTCCTTCTATTTATATGTAGAAATAACTCTTGTTCACTGAGTGACCCTTACCCTATAGATCCAGTCATCCATGCCATGGGAAAAAAAAAAAAAATTTTGTTGTGTCTATTCATTTTCACTGGATGTCATCCAGAAAGCAGAAATATTACTGCTTATGTTCATCTTGTGCTGATGAATAAAGGAGTCTTCATGTGCCAGAGTTAATCTGCTAACGTAAGATTTACTGCTCCTTGCAGTGCCATGCCAGACCTAATCTCCAGTGCCTTTTCCTGGCTTTTAACCTTAACTCCTTACTCCTGGCAAATCAGTCTACCCTTAAACTGTAAAAATTTTTAAATTACCTGAAAGGTTTTCCCTTCTCTGAAAACTATTTGATATGTTGACCTATACATGCACACACACAAACAAGTGGAAATGCCAGCAGAAGAATTCTTCAGGCAGTAGTTTTAGCCTCCAAGTCTATAAAATAGTCCTTCCCAGAGGAGTAAATGAAAATCAGAACTGTATTACTTAAACAGTTTGGTTCAGGTCCTGCAAGTTGTACCTAAGGTGAGCAAGAACTCTGCCTGAAAATAAGGAATTGCAGCCTCAGCTCCGTTCCCAGAAAAACACGTCAGTCCATTTGTTAGCTGTGCCTCCTGACAGTTGTATGCAAATCTATTTGTGTACTGCTTGCCCTTCCTAATTAATGTTATTAACATAGCAAACATGGCATAAAAATCTAAAATCTGTCCAGAGGAGCAGGTGTGAATGTGTCTGGACTCAGAGTTCTGTCCCATGCTGGTAATGCAGCCCCTTGCTTTCAGTTTTTTTCCTAAGTGCCAGGAGCTCATTCCACAACTGATGTAGAGGCCTTTGCCAGTGCAAAAAAAAAAAACCAAACCAAACAGAAAAAAAAAAAGAAACCAGTTACACTTCCCCCCTCAGTATTTTAAAGCAGTGGAGTCCCCCCAAAGGGCCAGTCTAAGTTCACCTTGAGGACAAAGCAGAGGCTGCTTTAAAATAAAAAAAATCTTTTAGAACTAGTCAATTGAAAGATAAAGCCTGTTCTGCTCTGTGTAAATAATTTTTGATCAATGTACTGTTCTAAGGCAATTCCCAATTAGCATATCCTATAGCTTATTGTCAGACCCTGTCCACAGGGTACAATTGTGACACAGGCTGTGAATATTCAGCAATAGGAGTCTGTAAATCTGAGTAAGTAACGACAAAGCCTCTTTAGGGAAGGAGGTGAGCTGAGCAGAATAATGGAAATCTTGGGGGGCAGTGGGGTATTTTAATTTAATCAAAGCCAGAGCAACTGAAAAAGATACTATTAAAAGGACTTGCTCTCTGAAGTAAATACTTTGCAGATAAATGCCCAGTTCAAACTGACGTGCTAAATTGGCATCCTTACATCCACTCTATTCTGTGGATCAAAGCAAAGTTAATCATTTCACTTGCCTTTTATCTATTTTATGGATGCGTTTGTGAGTGTGATGTGTGAGCTTGTGCATGTGTAATGTGTGTGCATGTGCATACATGAGTGGAAATAATGGCAACGAGGGAGGGGTTTTGCTTTTTTCCTAACGAAGTTGAAGATTTTTTTTTATTTATTTATTTATTTATTTTAATGTAGTGGTGCCTCACAGTCACTGCCCGCTGTAGTAAAAGCTCAGAAGTATTGCAACTTTCTCTTGCCTGTGTTTGCCCAGCCACCCTTCTACATACTACAAGCACTGGGAAATTTCAATGACACAGCTTGGAATGGGTTCAGTGACCTCAATTATGCCCTCCCACCCACTCCAAACTCCTTTCAATTTGCAAAAAGCTTTAAGTGGACAAAACCCAGATGCCTTTTGCTTGTAGTTCAGTAAGAACAGATTGGGCATGTAGATTCTTGTCAAAGTGATATATGTAGTTCATTTTCCATTAACTCTTTCTCAACTAAGGATTTTCAATTCTCGGTTCCAAGTCTAGCACACTGCTTTGCTTTCTACTGTTTTTAGAGTTCACTATGCCTACAACATCATTTAAAAGTGAAGCCTGAAATGCCTCAGCTAGACATTGACTGATACAAAGCAGGCAGAAGGTTTGGTTCTGCTTTTAGAAGCAATCACTTTTTTTGTCTTGTTTTTAAACTTGTTTCCTACGTAACAACCCATCCTGTTGTCTAAGGCGGTTGAAAAGTAAACATAATAAGGAAAATCTCGTGGGAGGAGAAAGAAATCATGGCTTGTGGAAATGATTTCCCAGTCCAGACCAGTACGAGGGCCCTGACGACCTCGCGAGCTCGCTTCGGGTGCCTTGCTTAAACTTACATTGCTTCCAGCGTGCTGTGACACTGTAACACCCCAAAGATGTTGTAATGCTGTAATATCCCCAAGAGCCAGTGCCTCTCCCCTCCCCCAGAACATCTCATTACACTCCCTCTCTCCCTCTCCCTCTCTCCCTTTCTCTCTCCTTCTGCAGAAACATGTGCTGTCAATAACGGAGGCTGCGATCGGACGTGCAAGGACACGGCGACAGGGGTTCGGTGCAGTTGCCCAGTTGGATTTACCCTGCAGCCTGATGGGAAAACGTGCAAAGGTCAGCCTCTGTTTGCTTTGCAATGCATCATTTGCCTTCAGTGCTTCCAGTAGAAGGTGTAAATATCAAGTTATTTAATCAATACTTTCAAGTTAAGGCAGTGCTGGTGTAGGGATTGCAGTCGAGTTCAGTAGTTTTCTCACCCCTTATTTTTCCGTGTGTCCCTCCCAGCTCAAAATATTCTGTGATTTCAGTCGTTTTTCTTTCTGTGTATTAGAAGGTTTTATTACTGCAAAGAAATGAGATGCAGAGCTCAAGTTGTTTCGAGCTGAGCAGAGATTCAGAGGAACAACTCTGGACTGCAAGAAGCCTTTGATTTCAAAGGATATTCTCGGAAACCTGCAGTCATCTAAAGGTGTCTGAATTTGTCTAATGAAAAAGCCAGTTAAGATTCTCAACCAGTACTTTGTTACCTGCAGATAATCAGCTGGTTATCACTAAGATAATCAGCTGGTTATTACCAAGGGAAGGCAGGTATTGCTCAGGAATAAAACCCACACACTTGTCTGTTTGTGCACCTTCAAACAGTAAGTAGCAACAAAGGGAAATCAAAATAACATTTACAAATACACAGGTCCAAACCACACAGCTGGTGCTCAGGTTTTGCTGTTCCAAAGGCAGCACAAGAACCTTGGTGCTTTTGGTCCTTCATGGGTGTGTTAATACCAAGGTCAGGGGAAGAGGGGACAGAAAAGAGCATCTGATATCACTGTCAGCATCTGTTCTCATGTGAGGAGACAGGGACAGTTCCCAAATATCCCTCCAAAATCACACTTAATGCCATGTGTGTAGATTTGGATGCATGTTGGTAGGACCAGGCCATGCAGCAACCATTGTCCCATCTTCCCATGTCTTCCTTTTGAGGTTCCTTGCAAAGGACTCAGTGATGGACATCCAGGAGGACATTCCATGTATCCTCATCACAGAGAACACTTTTTATCACTCAGTGGCTTAACATAAGCTGACCTAACTTGCTAAGAAATTACTATGACTCTTTTTTCCTTCAAAATACCTGGAAATGTCAGAATATCTTCACTCCAGGGCTTGATGTTACTTAAAATAGTAAGCCCCACAAAAAATAAACAAAAAATGTGTGGTTTCCTCTTGCTCCAGGCTGAAAAATCCCAGTGCTTGGGCATGATCCTGTTAGTATTTATAGAAATAACAGTCCATTTGCCTGTTTATTTGAAAATAAAACATTTAGGCTGCCACTGCACACAATGTTAATAGTTAAGGGTGAGCTCACATCAAAACCCAGTCATCTTACTTCAAGCCACATAAAAATAAATCTTCATTTTTACCGGCAGAACAGTAACAGTGATTCCACCAAGTGCTTAAAAAGGAGGCATTTTAATAATGTAACATACACCTAGGCTTGATCATAGTGTTTATTATTGAAACTGTGTCATGAAGAAAAAAAAAAAAAGGATTAATTCTAAATTTAGACACTTGGCCAGAGAACTAACATGGAATAGTATTTATATAATAATCAAGTCTATAGTTAGTCCTATAGACAAAATGAAATATCCAACTAATCCTCAAACCAAATACTTTACCTCCAAGCTCTTTCACTTTATGCTTTTCCCCTGGTTTTATTTGTCGAAAATATAAGAAACAGAATTATGATGCTGCAGATTCCTTTTTTACTTTCCTAAAATAATCAGCGACTGGAAAGTAACTTACATGGTTTAATTAAGCAACCAAGCCATTTCTTTTTAACCTTTATTGGCATTTTAGGAAATACTCTTGCTCATAAAAAGGTAACATATATATTTCAAATTTAATTTCTTTGTAATTAATCACATTTATCTAATGTGAGATTTCTGGGCTAAGATTCTGCTTTCCTGAAGCTGAAGTAACTCCCCATTTAAACCTGGGCTCAAAGGATCTTGCACTTAAACTGAGAGGTGAAGTTTTTTTCCCTTTAAAGCATCTTCAGGGATCATGTCGTATCCTGTCTTTCCTGGGCACAGCTTCCAAGTCCATCAAGTGTCACAGCATGTCCAAGGGAGCTTTTCCATGGAAGCATCATTTCAAGAGAGGTTATGTTTCTAAAAATGGAAGAAAGATATGCCCTTGTCTGTTAAAGGAAGGTAGAGGTACAGGGTATGCAAGTAAAGCTGAGAGGAACTGGAGGGAAAATTGATATATTAACTGCAAAATGCACTTGTGGTTTGAGCAAAATGATTAATATGTTTAGGTTTAATTTAGCAAATAATGTTGACCAAAAATAATGTTTTCCTTGGAAAGTCTATGACTTTTTAGTCAGTTTTGGCATCTTCCTCCCTTAAGACATTTTACATTATGGAGTTGCTTAGATTCAAAGACTCAAAGAAACATCTGAACTTCTGAGCACTGCAGGGTGGACATTGTGTAATTTATTAATCTGTAATTCTAGCTCACTTGTAGGTGATTTCCTCAACAGTGGGCTTTTGCCATAATGGCATTTTATAGAAATCTGTTGACACTTTTCTTCCTTATTTTTTACAAGGGGATCAGTTAAATTTAAAAAAAAAATACAACCAAAAAAACCCCTCAAACTATTTTTCTAAATAACAAAAATTTCTAGATGGTTCTGTTCAAAAATCAGGACTAATCTGGCTTAGGCATTGCATAGACATGTAATAGGCAAAACATTTAATGTCCAAAATGCCCACAGATTTTTGTGTAGTAGATGGAATTACATTAATTGTTTAGTATAGAAAACAGGCAAGTAGACCTAAAAAAAAAGGAAAGACAAGTTCTTAAAAAAGAGTATATGTGAACATGCTTGATTGCCAAAAGGTGGCAAATAAACCTTGTTAAATGTGACTAATTGTTCTGTACTTGGTTTGCAATATCATATTTCCCATTTTGTAGTTCTGTCAGAAAAGCTGGCGTGAATTTAAAATTCTGGTATTTCTCCTGGTCCTTTCCCAATTTATCAGAGGGTGGAAGGTGCAGGAAAGCAATTTCCAAGCAATACAAGGAACCACTTTCAGTGGGTTTGGATGCTGACCTGTTCCACGGGCTCAGTGGGAAATGAGGGTTCATTGCACCTCTAAAGAATCAAGCTCCTTTTGTTAATGCACATTACAGTCTGGCTTATATCAAATGTCAATAAAAGAGGGGGAAAAGTTGTTGTGGGTATAGTTTTAACGTGGAATATGAACAGGTATCTGCACAACCAGTAGGAAAACTACTGTCGTGGAAGGTTTCTTTGGTTTCTGGAAACTGAAAAAAATCTTTTTTATCTCTGATTCTTTCTCCCTTACATACATTGCTTCCCTGATCTAGTAGTGAAATAAGAGCAGAAGTGTCTGTGGTCTGGTTAGAGGGGCCTTCAGATGTATAAATGGTGGCTGGGATAAAAGTTCATTAACCTTTTGCTGTTCTTTAAAAGTCAGTCTGGAACTCAAGTCTTCCCTCAGCTGGCTTGGCACACAATGGAGAATGCTCCTTTATTCCCTTCAGCTTTCCTGTCAACTTGGCTTTTAATAAGCCAAGCCATGGAGGCTTTTGACAGCTAAGAGAAGAGACATTCCAGGCAGAAAGAGTTCCATATTCTCCCTCTAATTAACGCTATTTAATTTCTCCTGCCATTGTAACTGGGTGATCCCAGCTTGATGCTCAGTTCATTTGATGCTGTCCATTATTGTGCTACACAGGACAAAACAGTGTAGTTCATTTCCTTAAATGCCTACCAAGTTATCCCACAGAATTCAGCTAATTCAGCCAGAAAGGCAGCCAGAGGATTAAAAGGCATAGTAGCCCAGGGTGCCTGATGCTCATTGCCTCCCCCCACTTTTTAATATCTCCTGCGTTGTGCATATCAGGGGCTCTGTGGTCCCAAACCCCTCTGTTTGTTGGTTTCTGTGCATCCTTCCTGCTGGGAACCCTTTCCATGGATCCAGCTGTAATCTGCCCTCAGTGAGAGGATTCATCAGTCCAGCATTTCAATTCTATTAAATTCAACTTAAGCAGCTGATAAAGCAGGAGGCTCATTTGCAAAAAAAGTTGTGGGGTTCAAGAGGAGTGAAGTCAGACTAGGTTAGACTTAGCACAGATTTCTGAAAGTTGTTTAAATCCATCTGATAAACTGGATCAAACAATAAAGGGCAGCTACAGAAGGATGGCAGACAAGCTGAGCAAGGGAGCGTTCTTCTCCCAGGACTTACAGCAGAGAAGGACTGGGACTGATGGCAAAACATGATGTCTGAGAGACACAGGGACTCTCAGGGTTCTCTAAGTGAATTAGAGCAAGAGGAAGGGCCACAAGCTTCTGTAGCATGATGTGAAATGTAGGACCATGTGTCTGATACGCTGCATTTCTGCCTCAGGACTTAAAAAAGAAACTGTGCCCCCAGGAGACTCCTGTGCCCAGAATGATGCAGCTTCCAAGCACTGCACACAGGGACACAGAGGCCCTTTGCAGGGCTCAGCACTTGCAGAGCAAATAAAATCTTTAAGTGGGAGAAGAGAAGCATGACTGAATTTCTAAAGGGTCATGGAGCAAAAGCCACATGTCAAATATGACTTTTCCATAAAGTGCTGCCTAACTTTGCAGTGTCCCTTAGATGTTTTGCAGTAGCAGGCTGTGTGTTATTTTGTTCAGCTAACTTTGTGTTTTGCATCATTTCACCATTTCATTTGCATCCTGTGACAATCCACCCTTAAGGGGAAGGGACTTGACAGCGGGATTTTGGGAAGGCTGGGCTAGAATGTTGGTGGGCTGAGCAGCAGTATGAGGTTATAATCTGCAACAGGATTAATTCCTGTGCCCAAACAGGTCTCTGTGAAGCCCAGGTGATCCCACAGACGTGTATTTAGGAGGCAGAAAGTTCCCTTCCCATCTCCACCCAGACATGGTGCATTTTATTTACTGTGCAACACCGAGGAAGCCCTTCTTAGCCCTCTGGCATATTGTTTAAGGAGAGCAGTGTTACGCTGGGGTTATGTGACTGGATGGCAAACATTTCTCCTTCCTGCTGTCTCATTGTCATGGTGACCCAGCAATGTGCTCTGCACATCCCTGAAACAGCCCCCCCAGCCTTCAGCATTCAGATGCAGCGAAGAAATGTGGCACTTACACGCTTAAATACTTGACTGTGCTGCGGTGGCAGCATCAGAAATGCCTGAGTGTTGAATCTAAGGCCTGTAACTCAGCTCTGTAAGCTCCCTTATCCTTCAGCAGCCTAGAGAAGAAGGTAGGGACTAAGTGAAAAATCTCAGTCAAAGAACTGAATCGGAGTTCATTTGAAATAAAAGGGAAATTTTGCATTGGTTGTACTAGGTTGACATAGTGATCACTTTTTTTTTTCATCTTTCCTAATTGCAGCCTATTACAGCAGAAAAATGCATTTTAAATTAGTTTTGGATATACACCCCTCCCCACCCCCCAAAAAATGAACTCCTGAAAGTGAATTAAATCTTAAAAATGGGATTGTTTCTCTGAGGGAAGAGTTTGCTACAGAATGAGTTTTAATGAAGCAAAGCATGTCATGTTTTGTTAACTATGAACTGAAATGTTTCATTAAATTAAATGTTTGAATGTTCACAATTAATGCTTGACATCAGCGTGGTACAAGAGTATGACTCAGATGTTGAAGGCTTTCCTCTCTTTTAATTCAGAACACACTAACACTGAGTGCAAAGCTCATACAGAGCAGTTTAGCTGGCCAATTTGGCTTCATTTCCTGGCTGCAGAGTATCTGTGAACAGCTATGATTTCCTCCATCATTCCATTAATTGAAATTACTTAAAATTTGTTTTAGGTTTTTTTTTCTCTAAATTGAATTAAATTGACTAAAGCTTTTAGAATTGCATCTTGTCAGTCCCAATCAATTCACATGACACTGAAAATGTTTCCTCTCTTTTTAAAAGAGGAGCACCAGGAGGAGCACAGGTTATTTTTATTGGCTGCTATTAGTAAGATGCAGTTGTTAATCTGGCACATCAACTATTAGCTTGCCAGAGTTATCATAATACCTTCCTTGATTGTGATTGATTAAATAAGTCTCAGAGTGATATAATTTTTCACTGGTTGGCTAAATGGAGTGTTTTGCAGTAGGAGTAATTACCTATGATAAACTCAGGTTTTGTTTGGTTAATATCCCTGATCAACCTGACTTTTTTTTTTTTTACACGTAGGATGGATGTTGCTCAGAGTCTCTCAAAAGTAACTAAGGGAAGTACAGGGTTACTCTCAGCAGATTTTAACTCACTGTTTTGGTATCTCTGCTGGCAAAAAACTGCCAAACTTTGCCAATGGAAACAGATTGGCACACACCCTCTCTGAAGAAGCAGACCCAAGCAGGTAGACCACGAACACTTATGGGATTTCAAGTCAAGGGGCTCAGTAAAAAAGGCATTTAAAATCCCTGTTTCACTTTTAAAATAGAGGCTGTGATCCTCAGGCCTTTATATAGACCACACCTTCCCTGACTCTTCATTTGATTCCAATGTTGTCCCTGCTGTGGATACCTAATGAGAATGTCTGTCCTCTCTCCTCTGCATCAGCTCTCAGTGGGCATTAAATTTGATTTTGGGCCTTTTACTTCTCAGGAATCTCTCAGTGAACTGTATAGGTGAGCTCAAGGAAAAAAATAAGCACATCATCCTTTGTTAATTCCTGTTGGGATTAGAGGTCTTACATCATATGGCTGAGCTATTTGTACAAGCTTAGAGATATGTGCAGTGGGAAATAACATGGAGCAGCTGGGCCCTTTGAACTCATATCTTATCACAATAACCTGCTCATAAGGACATGGAAATAGTCTAATCCCAGCCTACAGGGTATCCACTTTACCTGGAAAATATCCCTGAACTGGGTTATCCTTCCCACTTCCCTTCAGAGTCTAACCAGTGAGAAATAAAGTGACTCTTCTTGAGCTCAGTGAGAGAAACAGAATATAAGGAAAAAGTGGATGTTAATACAGTGGTGCAAAGAGGCCTCTGTTCTCCACTCACATGTGAAAGTCAATGCAGGACAAAATCTCAGTCCCTCTCTGGTTTTCTTTTTCCTTCTGTGTCACTCACTCTGAAAAACACTCTACTCCAGAGGAATCAGACTTCCCTGATTTTTTATCATCAGCAGGCCATAGCATGTTTGTCAAAGCCAGTCCACAAGGGTCCAGAGTCAGGGGATAGAATTATAGAAGTTAGTTATTAAAGTATGTTTTGTCTTTTAACAACCCTTAAGTGTTTACTGAAGTGGTTTATTCTGAGCCATTCTTTGTCCCTGATGGTTTTCTCCCTGCTTCTCATCAACTTAAGCCAAGAGTAAACTTCCCAATAGTCAAATCAAGATCTAGTTTTCATAATTCATTATAAGCAGCTCTGCTTCCATCAAACTCCTTTACATGATTCTGCTTTCAAGCTGCAACTTACCCTCCCAGTGTTTGTAACCAGAAATAAGTGCATGTGCAAATATAAACACCATTTGAGTTTGCTTCTCTGTACATGTAAGCAAAGAGCTATCAGAAAATAGAAGAGATCAGATGAAATCACAAACCACTACAGCCATGTATCAAAATAAAAAATACCATTGCCCTCTCCATGCTGAGCAAAAGGCAAGTACAAATCTTGTGGCTGAGGTCTTTTATCCTAAAAACAAGGAAAAAAATAAATACAAGGGACAAAACCAGTAACTTGCTGTATATGTATGATGCACAGATTAAATGTGCAATTAAAATGGCTGAGCTTTCTTTAAATTGTCTTCTGACAAGCAACTTCTGACCATTTTCCAGTGCTTCTGCATAGTTGAAGAGTTTTGGGATCACATTCTTTTTTCAGGAAGCAGAGCAAGGAAGCCTTTTTGGTAAAGGCTGATTTGTGTGAATCTCCTCAACTGCTTTACAGCAACCAACAGATTTTCTGGGAAGATTTTGCAGCAGCAAAAAACACTCCTCTTTTTTTGACAAAACCCGTATGACTAAGAAAATAAAGGCATTTGTGCCAAACAGGCAACCAAAGGCAGTGATTTAACACTATGAAACAATAGGTGTGGCTGTGGACCAAAGGAAAAGTTAACAAAAGCAGCATTAAATGAGAGGAAAATTAGGAATTTTGTCATCAAAGCAGTGGTCCTGTTCAGTGTTTAAGTACTGGCAAGATTTTTGGAGAACACACATTTTGTAACCTCTTTGGGAAAGCCCTGAGAAGACCTCCTGCAGTTATAGTGTGACCCACTAAATGCTTCCACTGGGAATTTTTTGGCATATGAATCAACCCTGTGCATGTTGCAGAGATAACAGGTAGACTTGTAGTTGATGAGAGAAGACACAAAGGGAATTGATTTGATAGGAATGACAAGGGAAAGACTAAAGCAAAGAGGGAATATTTAATTACAGAGACAGTCCGGAGGTTATTTTTGGTTTGATAGGATTGTAAGCAATATGTGAGACCATCTCTGTCCAAAAAAAACCCCTCGTAAAGATCAGGATTGAGAGAGGAAAAACTGGGTGACTCATGGAAGAGCACTGGTCACATTCAGTTTACCAGAAGAGCTGCTTGTTTTAGAAGAGAGGGACAGGACCAGAAAATTGGACCAGAGCACGAGCTCCCAGGTAGCTACAGCAGCATCTTTGATGTTTTTAATATCTGCTGCTTTAATCAAACGTGGATTAAAGAAGCAAACATTAAGGCCTGTCTGCAGCAGCCTTATTGCTGAGGCTGCAGTCATTTTATGCTGTTACACTGATTTTATCCAGGTCTCAAGACAAAGAACATACAAAATCCATCCAGTGTGAGGAAAACAGGAGCAGCATCCAACAGGCAGCTGCAGCAGCTCAGTAGAAAGCTCTGTGTCCTGTCCAGTGAGGGAGCCACAATCATCTGGGCCAGCACTGCTGCCCTGGAAACAGCTGTTTCAAGGCTTACTAAGACTGGGAATTCAGGTTTCTAATTTTTTCCCCATTTTTTTTAAAGGAAACAGGGGAGTTGGGTGTTGTTGGTGCACCATAAAACATCTGTGTTGAGGGGCAGACGGGGGTACAGAGAGAGGAGAAGGCTCAGCCAAGTTGGGGGTGAAACTGTAAGTAGTGGAGGAGAGATGCTGGAAAGACAGAAAGATGCTGGTGACCAGCAGAAAATGAGTGAATGGATGGGGCTTGGGGGAGGAAAAGGTAGAAAACTCCTGGTGGTCAGAAGCCTGGTGAGGGGATCAGAAAAATGAGCAGTTGGGCACTCACTGATGGGATGTGGACTGAATTTTTGATTTATAGGCATAATTTGATTCGGACTTTCTAAGAGAGACACTTGAAGTTCCAGGCCACAGTGACAAAAAATCAATTTATAAAAAAAAAAGAAAATAAATGCAAATTTTCGATACCAACACGGTTGAAAGTTGTCCGAAAGAAGGAAATGGAATGGAAGACAAAAAAAAAAGAGAATGGAAAGCAGAATCCTTCTTGACTGTTGCTGCAAATTTATTTAATCCAGAATATGTGTGAAACTTTTACTGCCCTTTCTTATTTTTGAGGGAATTGCCTTTTAGGTTGGTGCTGGTGGTTTTTTTTTTTACTTAAAAGACATACAATTCATTTGTCTGCTGTAGACTTGTTCGTGACAGACAAATATAATATAACAAATTATCTTCCATTAAAAAATTGCAGACTTGGGTCAGCTGCCATGTAACTCACTGAGTTTCAGTCCCTCCCAAGGGTTCCATCTATCCCTGCAAAATAAATTCATGTGTACTAAGTTAGGGGTTTTTTTTCATGACTAGGCAATATCCCCATTCCCTGGAAACTTGCAGTTGTTATTTGTCTTTGTGAACCTCCCCTTTGAAAATGCCAAATCCTTTAAATTAATGCTTCAGAGGGTCATATTTTGCATTTCAGTTGTTGAAAAGACCTTGCATTTATTCAACAATATAAAGCCCCCTGAGGATTCAACAACCACAGTGTATTTTGGAAAAGTGTGCTGTGCTTTCTCTTACTTGGGACTCACATAATGTGACTTGACTACTCACATAATCAAAGCTACCAGCACTCAAAACTTAGAGTATTTTGTCATTCTTTTATGTCTGCCTTTTTCACCACAAAATACAGATCTTATATGATTTTTGTTCCTGATTAGATCCTGCTCTCAGTGATGCATCTGCCTTCCCTGGTACAGAACAGATCCCTGATTGGTTGAAGGGGATGCCTTCAAAAAGTTTTGGAGGGTTAATTTTTGGTCAGCAGCCAAATTTCTTTGATGAGTTAAGAGCCATGAGGCATCTGAATTATCATGGGCTAATTGTATTCAGCTGCCCCTTTCAGCAGGAGCAGCTCTCTCACAGGAAAGCTGGCACAGGTTCACTGGTACTTGAGAGGGAGCATCAGTACCTACAACTGTCTTTAATACCAATTTTATTTTTAAATTTTATTTAATTAAAACAAACACGTTTTTAGAAGCAAACTGAGGTCCTTGGAAATAAGCACACAGCTTTCCCGAGCAGGTAAGAATTCCAAGAAAGGAAATGAAAGATAATGATGAGTAAATGTAAATTGAGTTAATGCTCTAAATCTGGGGATTCTTGTGTCTCAGTCCAGCAGTGCACAGCTCACTTACTCCTGTGCTCTTCATTGAGATTACACAGCAAAATTAAATAAAGAGCAAGGCCTTGTTTTGGGGTTTTTTTTCAGTGAGATCTAGTACAGAGAAAATGCCCAGGGATATCAGTTCCTCGAGTTTTGACTAGTTTATACCTTAATAAACAGTGAATTAACCCCCTTTACTGTTGTTACTGTGGGTAACCTTCAGCAACCCATAGATTTCTTGTGCCTCAGCTCTTCCTGCCTAAAATACACCTAGAACTATTATGGTCATGGTGGCTGTGTGAATAATTAAGGCAGATGTATTTGCACAATTATTTACCACCATTTTAACCACGGCCCCCAGATCTGGACACTTATTTCTCCCTCTCCTGTGTTTTATAAAAAGTATTTTGGTTGCTAAAATGTTACAGGAGGGGGAAACCAGTTTTATTTTCTGGGATTCTTATGGCTTTTTTTTTTTTCTTTCTTTCTTTCTTTTTTTTGAGGGGGGGGATGGAGGTGGAGGGGTAGTTTTAGCATTTAGCTCAGCCTAGACAGTAAAAGATCATCAGTCTGTTCCTTTATATCTCCAGTCCACTTCACATTCTGGTGTCACAGCCTAAGACAGCTCTCACTGTTTGGGTTCATAGCGTTGCACTAACATGTTTTTAGGTTCAGAAAAGAATTCAGTGTTCAGCAAAAAAAAAATTCAAATGAAAATCCTTTCTTTTCACATTAGATTTAGTAAATCCCCTTCCCTTTTACAGCTGAGAAATCTGGGCCTAACCTATTCTGACAGCTTTTCTAAGTTTTTCCACTTTCGAAGGTTTTTGTGTTTTATAAATCTAATTAACTGTAATAAGAAAATAATAGGACATAATGTTTGTTTTACAAGGTGATTGATCTCTTGGCAGCCTGGCAGACTCTTTTATTGATTGGTTGGTGGATAATGTCAGAGTGGATATGTCCTGGAGGAGAATAGCTGACACCTAAATCCATATGTGACAGATTACCATCTGTGTTGGAAGACAGGTTTCTTCGTGAAATTGCAAAGATAACAGGTGAAAATTGAGAAAGTGACAGGAGGGAAATGTGTTGAAACCTGCCTCAACCTTTCCATGCTCTAAGAGCATTTGCACAAAGCTCTCTGTTTTTTGGGCAGGATGAGGGAGATTAAATTTTAATTACTCTCATTCCTGTCTGCCCAGTCTAGATTTAATCCTGTTAATTAGGAAAATGCCTTGCCCCACAACCTAGCCATAAAGCTAATTAAACAGAGAATCTTCATTTGCTACTTAGTGGAACTGCAGTTCAGTAATGATTATCATACATTACAGTTAATTAGCACTGTGGGAGGGAAAATGAGGATGTTGTTGAAGCTCAGAACTCAAATCAGAGGTGCTGCAATATCTGCCTTATTTCATTTTGCAGCTATCTGATGCAGGGAAGTCACACACTATCCTACCTGCCTGGGGTTCAGGTTTGTTAAAGAAGAGTTAATTAAACGTATCTCTCCTGCAGAAGTGTTGTGTAGGTTTAATGTGATGAAGCTAATAAACTGCTGGCCTTTGAAATCCTCCAGCAGAAGACACTGCATAAATAGAATTATTCCTGCCTGGAACATGCAGAGCCTGCTGGAGGCAATGAGCTGTGTAGTCACAGGGACAGTGGTGGGCCAGCAGTTGTGCTTCCTGAAGTAAAGGTGACCATAACAGTTCTGCAGATGCTCACAAAATCTTCCAGGGCAAAACACTACCAGCTGCTGCATCAAACCATTCAGAAGCCCAAATCAGGAGCTAAAACCAACTGTAATTTGTCTAAAATTACTAATTACTTCAATCCCTAATGCTTTGTTCAGTTATAATAGTCCATTTTCAAGTATTGGTCCATAAAATATCAAGTCATAATTACCAATACCCCATTCTACAGATAAAAGAAAGCAGAGAAGAGTTACACCCTGCCCAAACTGCTGGATAAACCCATTGTAAAACTGGAACTAGGACTGACTCCATGTAAATAAAATCCCACAACAGCTGGCTGGATGTTTTCTGGAGGGAACAGCAGAACCTGTGTTCTGCTTTGGTTTAGATTTTCTCACAGTGGCACTGAATCCTGTGAGTCTGAGGATGTGAAATTATCTGTCTACCTTAGGAAGATATCCCTGGCATGCATTACCTAAGATGTTATGGAATATTTTGAGTGTTGCAAGTGTAGGCTGATAGTTTACGCTCCCGTTAATCCCGAGTTAATGCCTATCAAGTTTTATTGCAAAGTGACAGGTAAATATCAAAATAATTGCAGTCTGAGCAACTGGGGGCTCTGTGATATTTGAAAGGTGGGACAACACGTGTTTTGTGGAAGCCAGTGCTGATTGGCAGCACCAAGGGAGCCTCTTGAGTTGTGCACTGGGCTTGGATTCAAGTGTGGATGAGTTAGTTTGTTTTTCTGTTCCTCTATTTCCCCACCCCTGACACGGGGTTAAAAAGTTTTGTGGCTGCTTTATGAGGTACTTTGTGGTCTGTGTGCATCAGGGAACTAATATCTGTGTCAACAGGGCAACACTAGTTAGGAGGTTTAGGGGACAGTGGTGATTTGTAAAAGCATGAGAAAAGGGAAGGAAAGAAGAGCAGAGGAAAATGGTGAGATCAGGGGATAAGAACAAGCAGCAGAAAATATATATATATATAAATATATGTATATTAATATCCACTGAGTACAGGTAATATCATTATTAGCCCGAGCATGTCATTAGTAAAAACAAGAAGGTTATGAAGTTTCTGTAATTATTTCAGGCTGATCTGGGGGTGTATGATTTTGCTGAGCTAGGTAGCATTTTAAATCTGCAAAGGATTAGACAGACACAATCAGTTCAAATATTTGTCCAGCCATTGAAAGGAGAATCCTCACTTCCGCCTCTGATGAGGCTTTGGAAATCTCCATATCCATCATTGTTCAAGAGCTAAGTGAAGATTGCATGTTGATTACCCTTTCAGTTGCCTTTAAGCAGCTTATGTGAAAGTTCCAAGTCACCCAAAGTCCCTGGTTTTTAATTTGTTCCCTGAGTTGTGTGCAGCAGGGCAAATCTTTGGGAGTTCCTATGCACACACAAGTCCATAAATGCACCCTGATCAGAACCAGGTCCTTCCAAAGATGAATTACACTGAGCAGAGCGTCAAAAGGTGTAAGTGGAAAAGGAGCAGCCATTCCCATTAGTCTCCACAAGGTCATGAAAAGAAAAATAATGGTCTGCCTGTTAACCCGAGTCAAATTGTGACTGTGCAGGTTATCACAAAGCATCTGAGTTTCTGTGGCGTTATTTAAAGCAGAAAAGTTCTATTTAAAGCCGATTCCACTGCCTCCCTCGTATTTTGAGATCCTCAGAAAACTTTAGGATCATCAGTTACTTTGGAAATATTTTGTTCATTCCCCCTTCATCCTTCTAAAATGATTGCCCCCTCCATCCTGCTGAAATTCCTGAGGATAAAGGGGAGCAGAGCACTGTGGGAAGTTGGAGCCATTCTTCTGCAACCTGGATCATCAGTTGAAAAGGAGCCACTTTGAGGACTGTGTCAGGAGACTCCAGGTTTATGACTCCTCTACAGTGCCAATAATAGGATGGGGGTAGTTGACTAAATAATGTCAGAGCTGGTAGAGATACCCCAGTGGGTTTCCACTGTGTTTTCTCTCCCTACAGGACAGGCAGACATGCTTTGCTCTCTGTGAAGTTCAAAGAGGCACTTGACAAAGTTGGGTACCAGTGAGTTTAAAGATAAATGGGGCCTCACCTTCTCACGCGGTGGAATCATTTATTTTCACATGGCTCATAACACGAATTATTTATAGCTGTGGAAAGAAAAATATAGGGGATACAGACATGGTGCAGTTCCTGTGAACCAGTTAGACATGATGCTGCTCTCTTCCAAGTGAAGTGCAGCCATGCACTGCTCTCCACAGAGTGAAATAATTTTTACATGCCTTGTCAGTCTCGCTATGGTCGTGGAAAGAAATACAGTGAAAGCAGAGACATTGGCAGTGTTTATGTTATTTAGAATGTTTTTGCAGCTAACAGTTTTGACCTCTATTCTGTTTTGATGGTCCTGGTTTCAAAAGGTCATGTCATGTTTTCCAGTTAGAAGAAATTTATAAATACTTTCTTTTCCTGTGGACTCTCCCAGGTTTTACCCAGGTCCTGGTTCTGAATTACTCCAAAGAATTGCTGATGTAGAACTGATATGCTACATTGTCAGTGGAATTACAATTATTAGCTGCCTAAAATGTACCCTCTGATGCCATCAGGGTTTCAATTTGTCCCTTCTGGTCTTCAGAGACCCTGAAAAGAAAGTCAGTGAGACTGGAATTTGGAATTTAACATGTGAAATGCAGGGGCCATCATTTAAAACATCAATCATTACTCCAGAATGATGTGTGACAGGCTGCAAGTAATCTCTGCTTCAAGCAGTCTCAGGCAGCAGAGTAGCCCAAAGGTCATGTTGTTCTTATCACAGAGTAAAAGATATCTTCTTCATGATGGATGACTGCTCTGTGTGTGTATATAATGCATAACATACTAGTAATTTTAATTCACAATTCCATTTGTCCAACAGTTTTGTCAGGGCAAGCTAAACTGTGCTTAGGTTACACCTGTGCCGTGCAAAAGGATGGGACCTTTTTTGTGGTAATCCATCATAAGAACCTCAGCACAGTCCCAAGCTGCACATGCTGGAGCTGGGAGGAATCACTCCTGCAAATGGAAATGCCAAACTGCAGGAATTGGGCCAAAAACAACTGGAGGACCAGAGACAACAAACATGACTCCTGATGTCTGATCACTTTGAGAACTTTGTTGCCTGAGACAGAAAGATTTGGGCAGGCTTGTGCAAAGCTCTCCGGGTGTGACATCCCCACAGCTGCGGCCTACAGTTCACACTCGTTCTTTTAACAGGATTGAATGCAAAAGCCTCTCCTCTGCACAACCAGACACCCAAGTAATAAGCAACAGTATCAGTTCAGAGGGTCTCAGAGCAAATTTCCTCTTTGCCACAAATGCAACTCATAAGAAAACCTTTATTAGAACGTACATTGTTCTTGCTTTTCTGAGTCCTGAGCATATTTGTGTCAATGCGTGTGCAGCAAAGTGCTCTTCAGAAACGTTGGCTGAATTTCCCTCTCCGAATTTGCTGTTAGAATTTTTAGGTTTACCACCTCACTCCTCTTGCTGCTGCTTATATTTTACATGTGGTAAAAGCCATGCCACTCTCCCGTGTTGGTAATCATGTGTTTCCAAAAATCCATGAATCCACCAAGAGTCCTCCTGAATTCAAATAATTTTTAAAACATGCCCTTCATTCACAGTCATCATGCTGGTTTTGATACGCTTCCACCTCCACATATTGGATCTTTTGGCATCTAGATTTGCACTTTGCAAGATTGGCTTTTTAGATGGGCAGCTGTTACCTGAAAATTTCAAAGCTCTTACAGCAAAAGGCTGTAAAAATATTAAGAATACTTTTTTTTCTTTTTCAAATAATGGATCCATAGCTTTATGATTGAGGGAGGATGGAAAGATGCTCTATATTTCAGATGGGGTTTTGTGGCCTCTCTCATGCTTACTTCACAACATTTCATGGGTTGGAAAAGGGACTGATCATTCCAGTTCTTCAGCACCTTTGGGAGAAGTTAAAAGGTGCAAGGAGTAGAATCACCAGTGTGAAATTCAGAACAGAGGTGTTTTCAAGGTCATCAGTGCACTTCATTATGTAAAGTCAGACCCATTGATCCTGTCCTTCGTACATATAAATATATATATTTATTTTTATATATATATATGTGGCTTTTAAATAAAGGCAGTAGGTGCTCTGTCTTCAGAACAACTGGAGAAGCAACATTTGACATGTTAGTTGCTCTTCTGTTATACTGAGTGAGAAAAGTTACACAAAAGTGGGTGTTCAGTGACACTGTCACTGAATGCTAATTGTGAAAAAAATGTATCCTTACATTTGTTTATGTAGGCATTTTTTCAGGATTCAAATATGTTTTACTTTGTGTTTGTTGCTATCACTTTTTTCCCTGTGTTCTTGGGTTTTGATAGTTGCTGCACGAGGCAAAGGACTCACGTCTTATACAGGCTGAAGTCTTCTGCCAGGCACCCCCACTACATCTGCAGAGGACCTTCCCTGAGTGTTCCTGAACACCAAAATACCTCAACTTTGTTGAGTTTCAGCTCTGGGGGAAATACCTGTGTCTCCTGAACAACTCAGCTCATGGCTCTCTTGTGAGATAGGTTTGGGAAGGGACACATCTGACCAGCCTGGCTCCTAACAGGGACAGCAGCCTCCTTGGGGATCTGAGTAAATTCCTGTACTCCTGCCCCTGAAAAGCTGTTGAACTTCTGCTGTTCATTCTTTGCAGATATTGATGAGTGCTTGGTGAACAACGGTGGCTGTGACCATTTCTGCCGAAACACGGTTGGCAGCTTTGAGTGCAGCTGCCAGAAAGGCTATAAACTGCTCACAGATGAAAGGACCTGCCAAGGTAATGCTTCATTTACTTTACTCTTTGTATAATGAGGATGCTGTTTCGAGTGGATTTTTTTTTTTTTAATTAATTCATTGGTACTACAGGTTTTAATCATGCTGTCGTAGGAAGTAGGGTTGGGAAAGACCTACAAGATTTCCATTTTCTGAGATGGGGTTGGAAGATTGCTGGAAATATGTTGTTTCAATGTTTTTTAGTAGCAGGAATGCCAGTGTCCTGTTGAAGTGTAAAAATCCAAGTGGCATAGTGGAATAGCCTCTGGCAAAGAGCCTTATGTTCAAATCCTCTAATTTGCTATGATCTTAATGGGACAGAGGCTTACCTTACTTAGACCAGAGTGGTTTAGAGTAACTAAGTGGAATAGAGCATTGGCAAGGTTTAAACTGGAAGAAAAAGAGTCTAATTTGTGAGCTCATCTTTTCCTGACAGAAGCTGTTTGTGGAAGCACAGTGGTGGTGTTTTGTGGGAATTCAGATGAGGTGTGGTTTTTATATCCTTTGCTGTGCTTGTCATGATTCGTTATCTAAGTCATATGATGTTATTTATTCTATGACTAATTAAGTCATGCACAACTATTTCCAAGCACTAACCATGTACCTTTGGAGAAATGATGGTTGAAGCATTTGAGCTCTTCAAAAAAACCCTGGGAAAGGCTATAGAGATGAGCATTAATAGAGAGAGAAGGGGAAGCAGGATATAGTCAATTAAAATTTTATTAANCAGGTTTTAATCATGCTGTCGTAGGAAGTAGGGTTGGGAAAGACCTACAAGATTTCCATTTTCTGAGATGGGGTTGGAAGATTGCTGGAAATATGTTGTTTCAATGTTTTTTAGTAGCAGGAATGCCAGTGTCCTGTTGAAGTGTAAAAATCCAAGTGGCATAGTGGAATAGCCTCTGGCAAAGAGCCTTATGTTCAAATCCTCTAATTTGCTATGATCTTAATGGGACAGAGGTTTACCTTACTTAGACCAGAGTGGTTTAGAGTAACTAACTGGAATAGAGCATTTGCAAGGTTTAAACTGGAAGAAAAAGAGTCTAATTTGTGAGCTCACTTTTTCCTGACAGAAACTGTTTGTGGAAGAACAATGGTGGTGTTTTGTGGGAATTCAAATGAGGTGTGGTTTATATCCTTTGCTGTGCGTGTCATGATTCGTTATCTAAGTCGTATGATGTTATTTATTCTATGACTAATTAAGTCATGCACAACTATTTCCAAGCACTAACCATGTACCTTTGGAGAAATGATGGTTGAAGCATTTGAGCTCTTCAAAAAAACCCTGGGAAAGGCTATAGAGATGAGCATTAATAGAGAGAGAAGGGGAAGCAGGATATAGTCAATTCAAATTTTATTAATACATGGTTATTTGCAGGGGGTTTTGAAGATGTAGAAGTCCAGAACAGCATTAGTATTTTAGAGTTTCTTTGTTCATCCACAAAAGAGAAACCAAAGTTCGAAGATACATCTGCCATTCAGAAATTTTTCCATTGCTTTTTGTTGGTACTTCCATCCACCATCTGAGAATGCTTCTCTACCCTGACTCTGTGATTAGACACAAAGGAATCAGGGAAAGGTTGGTTTCAAGCTGGACAGGGTGAGCAGAGCTCAGAGTAGCACAGGTTGGGCAGAAATAACATTGTAGGATCATGTCAGACAAGGGTAAGTGTTGTCAGGTTTTGATTTACCTGCTAAAAACAGGAATAAAATGCTAAAAAGACACATTCCCTTCATGATGTATTTAGAGATAGTCAGGAACACCTTCTGGTCCATGAATTTCACGTGTCATGACATGCTCACTCTGTGGTATCAGTCAGGGGTTTCACCACTGGACTAATTGTAATTATACCACTGAAAAACTCAAGAGAAAAGCAAGGAGTAATAATAGGCTTTGAAAGCCCCCTCTAAATAATCAGGTTTCTATCACGATAATGGAAATCTGGAAGCAGCTCTGGAAATGTTGTTCCAGTGAGTTTTGTTTCCCCCTGTGCCTGGGCTATGGAATGAGTGAGTTGCTGGTAACAATAAATACCCTGCAAGGACTAAAGCAGTGGCTGATCTTCTTCTCTCCCTCGTGTGATCAGACATGGGAGTATAAATGTGGTCTAGCCATCCTCCTTTTCCCATTGTCCACGAGGAAGGGCAGGCACTTTGTCTGGCCTCTACATGGTAGTTGATTGGTAAACTGCAGCTTATCTGTTGCTGTAACACATTAGTGCAAGCCCAGAGAATTTTGGGGGTTGGACAAGTTCTTCCAGTCCAGGAAACGCTGGTTCTTCACAGGGGAGGACAAAGTCATGTCCTGTTTGAGGTATTTGGGCCCCAGAGACTGATTACAGCAGCCGTGGTGTGATGCCTGCTTTGTGGAGGGAGCAGTGTGATAATTTAGTCCCTGCCTGGTGCTTCAGGTGATAATTGGTGACTCATGCAGTCAGTGCTAATAAAGGGACAAGGAAAGTGAATATAGAGCAAGAAATCACTGATGTGAGAATCACCTGTACTTTGCTGCTTCTGCTGCAAAACGAGTATAGTTGGGGGAAGTGGTTATGGTTATTAATGACAGGTCTGATGGAAAAATGTGTTTTGGGGTTAGTGACTCTTTTGGGATATAAATCATGCACAGGTTTGGTTTTTTTAACAGGCAGTCAACACTGACCACAGAACATTAATGAGAGATTCAGGGAAATTTATTTTAGGCATATTAGCCTTTCCAGTGCTTGAAATAGAAAAGCCTAGTTTGTGTTTATGAAAGATGCTGTTGTTCATGTTACATCTGTTGTTTTGACTCATAATGGAGTTTCTATGATTTATGGTCTTTCTGTCTGCATTGCCTTTCTCCTCTGGTTTTCTTTTTTTTTTTTTTTTAAGATTTCTTTCTGTTACTAATCAACATGTTTACAAAATACTCATTTAGGACTGTAGAAGTGTGCATTGTTTGGGACTGAGTCCTCTTTAGTTCAGGTCGTCTCCCTTGCGTATAGAACGTTGATCTCCAAATGTGCTCATCATTAACAGCAAGGAACAGATTCTGCTAACCTCAGGCAAAATGCCCATGGAAACAGCTGGTAAGCTTGCCCTTTTACAACCTGCAGAACCCCTGGATAAGGCTTTGAACATTATTCACAGGAAGGAATAAGTGAAGGGCAAAGCCACAGAGATACAGTTCATGTTAGCAACATTTTTCAAACTGTTGGAAAATACAAGTAAGCTGTTGCAGCATAAATTTATTTGTATGATCATTAATTTCAGCACAAGACAATTTTAGATATTTCAGTTAAAAAGCTCCTTCATGTTCCCTGTGAAATTCTGAAGTTGTCCCACCTCACCTAATTTCCTTGATGTCCTTTCATTGTAGACCTCAGAGCTGACTTGGAGATTACAGGGAAATTGTATCAGTCTCAGACTTTGTTCTGGTTGTTTGCAGAGCCCCCACCCCATCATACCAAGTGCCTTACACACATTCATCCTCTCTGTGAAGAGGAAAGTATTTCTCTTTCAGTTTTTAGGCAGGAAGGGTGAAGCCAAATATAGCAGCTTGCCTAAGATCACACGTGTGAATGCCTGGGCTGCCTGGGGAATAAACCTCCAGGTTTTGTGAATCTGCCCTCTGTGAATTTGCCCATTACAAGGGTGGTTTTTTTTCTTTTCTGTTGTTGCTCATATCCTCATATGAAAATACACCGATTTTTCAGGAATTCTGCTTGCTTGGTGCCACCCTGCACGTAGAGTGCTTGTGTAAGCAGCCCTTGCTTTTGCAAAGGGCCTTAAAATGTCCTGCATTTGTCTGTTTACAGCCAAACCATTTTTAGCCCTGGCTGCAAAGAAAACCATTGTCAATCACAGATTACTCCCGCTAGGGAGTGGTTCTCACGCTGTGGCTCCTTGTTAGACAAGGAGAATGTGGGGGCTTCCCTTCCTTTCCCCTCCCCTGCATTCCAGCCATTTAAAAGGAAACTTATTTCTAACCCAGAAGGTGAAGAATCCACATTGCGCTGCGAGTAATATTGTGGAGACTGATGCTGCTTTCCCAGAGTATCTTTTTTAACCCAGACTTAAAAATAGATTTTTTTTACCCTCCTTTGACAGTGAAATCACCGTATGACAATACAGTTTTATTTTAACTGATCCCTTAAGTCTAAGATATTGTAAAGTCTTGGACGCAGGAAGAAATAGTTGGATCTGTTTATATAAGCTTAGCAAAAGAGGTCTGCCTGTCCTTTGAACATGTAATAAAAACAACACAGCTATATTTATAGCAAGGAGAACTTGTGTTTGTAACCTTTTTGGTAATTAATAGAAGGACAACAACTCAGATCAGTTTTAGAATGACATCAGCAACAAGCAAACAGGAGAGACTTGCTGCAGTGAAATGAAGCTGCAATGAATGTGTGTAAGCTCAGACATAATTACCTTAATCCTCAGCCAATATGAGTTTTTAAGCCAGTTAACTTAATTGCTTATTCAGTTTCTGTTTGTTGTGCAGTGATCTCGAAAAAAAGATCAACAATAAGCAGCCTCTCTACTCCACTCAAGTTCAAGCTTCATTAAGCACCCAGAAAAATGTGTGAAATTCTATCATAAATAATCTTCTCTTCCTGCTCTAGGAATTGCTTTTTTGCAAACCAAGACAGTGAGAGACAGCACATACATTTGTCATAAATTTCTCCAGGGAGTGTCAGAGATGGAAAGATGTATTACCTTGAGGGGAAAAAAGTGTGCTTTTAGTGGGAACATGCAGTGATCAACATGTAATCCTTGAGTCTGCTCAACCCACACTCACCCTCTGCCTCTCGCCACCTCTGTCCAAAACAGAGACAAATCCTTCTACACTGAGGAATTTAAACTTTTGCAGGGGGCAGTTCAAGGCATTTGCATTGTTCTAGTCCACTCACAGCTTCCACACAAGGTTTAAGTGGGGCTTGGTGATTGCAAGAGCTCACAGACATGATTTTCAGCCATGAAGCAGCCTTTTCACCAACCATTTGAACTTTTATTACAGGCACTGTAATAAAAGGAGATAAGCATCCTCTGGGGCATGTGGAATACCTGCATGGCATTTTTGGGGCTTCTTTAAGGCTACAGAAGACAGCATGTTTTTAATATGCTTTGAGGTATTGCCTGTTTGACTGTTGGTTATTCTCTGTTCCCTTCCTACCAGATTTTAAACAAATGCATTGACTCTTCTGTAGGTAGGCACTGGAACCCAGGGTCTCACAGTCTGCTCTGGGTACTGCTGGTGTCTGCCCAAAGGAAATTCAGTGATGCATGTCTGTAGAGCAGGAAATCCCAAACAGCATTTGCCCCCTTGCTCCATGGATATTGAATTTTCTTCCCTCTGGTGATTTTCTGTGGGCACGTTTTGGTTTTTAAATGCTACAGAGGTATCCAGTAGAAGTCCAGGTACAGCTGATTTGAGGTGTTTTTCTTTCTAATTACAAGAGATAGGTTACAAGATGTATTTATTATCTCTAGCCATCCACACCTGGTTTTTACTCATGATCTGGAACAGTATTCAAACCCAGCCTCAGGCTTTCTGTGTTAACTTGCTGCACCACAGAACTGTAATCCATTCAGTCCTAAAATAACACTGTTCAATGAGAGACTGGCCATTTTTTACTGCCAAATAGCCTTAGTTCCAGAGAATTTGAGGTGATTAGACCTAGCTGACTCTGTGATTGATCTGTTAGTAGAGGGATGCTTTACATAGGGCTCCCAATGCATGATTGTCAGGAGAAGCCTTATTTCATTCCAGAATGAGAGAAAGAAACACAGCACCTTGAAAAACACAGTAACTCTCTATGATCCAAGGATCCTGCAGGCCTGGTCTTGAAACAGTGCCATAACATCCACCTTTTCACTTATTTGTGTGAAATATGCTCTATTAGCCTTCCAAGGGTAAGACTTGAATCTCCCAGCATGGCATCTCCATTTTGAAAATGGGTATGAAATGAGGGATTAATCATAGAGGGAAGGACAGATAGAAAGTGTTTGTGGGAATTATTTTTGGCCTCAAGAAGCCCATATAAAGATTAGCCACAAAGATCTCACTATACTCTTCTGTATGGAACCATTGATGGTAAATATGGATGTATAGGACCAGTTTAATCCCGAATAAATCAGTGCATCCACGCTGGCAGCACTGAATCACTAGAATCACTGAATCTTTGTCACAGAGTAACCAAATTAAAAAGTAAAAATGGCAAAGAGGTTTGCACCTTGGGCTACATGACAGTGAGCTGCCACTCACATTTGATCACGTAACCCAGTAAAGCAGCTGGCCTTGTCCCAGTTACAGAACCTGATGGGGGTCTCAGGATAAACACACACCCCTTGCCTTGATTTATGTAGGACACAGTCACCCATCCAAGGTTATTTAACAGGCACAGAGGTCAGGGCTGGAGCATCTGCACTTTGGAAATGAAGGACAGGAGTATTCAGCTTTAAAACCCTGAGGAACTTCCTTGGAATGGCAGGACAGAGGAATTTTATGCCATGACTCTGCCAGCCAAGCCAAGCTATGTTTTTACCTCACTTCTGTTGCCCCAGCTCTTCTTGCCCTGAGTTATAGCTGAGTGTACCCTGGTGCAGTCCCAGAGGCTGTGAGGAATATTGAATGAGTGCTGCAGGAAAAAGCTGATTCAAGGCTCCAGCTAATCCATGTCAGTGCTAGAACTGAGCTTTCACATGAGTCAGTTTAAAAGACAACAGGCCCTCCAAATTCAATGCATCAGCATCAAGGTTTGGACAGCTTTCCAGGGAAGAGTGTTGGAAAGTTTCATTGTTCATCTACCCCCCCTCTTCCCTTTTCTCCTTCCATTAAATATATGGAAAAGAAAGCAAATGTTCAATAAAAATAACATTATTTAGCCTTCCTCTCCTTTCTGGAGGGGCAATAACATACAGCTTCACAGCCAGGGGAGATGGGCACCAGCAGAAATTTTACTGCCTGGTGTGGGGTTTTATCTTAATATTTAAAATACACTTTTAGCCAAACCCACACAAATCTCTCGCTGACATTGTCACCTTCATGGTCAGGACTGAACTGTAGAGGGTGGAGAGCATCAGAAAGCTGTGAGGCTGCTGCTGCCTGTGTCCTTGTGAGGCAAGTAGATCCCAGAGAGCATGTTTGCTGTCTGGAGTGAGGAGCAAGCAGCCTTAAAAGTCCCCTCATGGACTTTTGCCTGAGTCTTCATGTACATTTGCTGTAAGTTTGAGGTCTTCAGCAGTCAGAGAAAACATTCAGAACTCATTTTGTTCTCATTTATATCAAGGAGAAGGCTGCTGTACTCAGCAGAGTTGCAGTGGTGTCACACTAGAGGAACCTGCTGGTCCTTTTTACCTTGCACCACTTGAATGGGCTGAGTCAGTGCCACTGTGGGGGTGATCAGTGAGAGAGAGGCATGAGGAGACTCAAGCTATTCTCCTATCAACACTCCTTGGTGTGATACACATGAGGAAGAGTGATTTTGCCTTGATGCACTCACCCACAGGATCCGAGGGAATGGCCTGGAGTTGTGTCAGGGGAGGTTTAGGTTGGATGTTAGAAAGAGGTTCTTCNTCTGGAACAGTATTCAAACCCAGCCTCAGGCTTTCTGTGTTAACTTGCTGCACCACAGAACTGTAATCCATTCAGTCCTAAAATAACACTGTTCAATGAGAGACTGGCCATTTTTTACTGCCAAATAGCCTTAGTTCCAGAGAATTTGAGGTGATTAGACCTAGCTGACTCTGTGATTGATCTGTTAGTAGAGGGATGCTTTACATAGGGCTCCCAATGCATGATTGTCAGGAGAAGCCTTATTTCATTCCAGAATGAGAGAAAGAAACACAGCACCTTGAAAAACACAGTAACTCTCTATGATCCAAGGATTCTGCAGGCCTGGTCTTGAAACAGTGCCATGACATCCACCTTTTCACTTATTTGTGTGAAATATGCTCTATTAGCCTTCCAAGGGTAAGACTTGAATCTCCCAGCATGGCATCTCCATTTTGAAAATGGGTATGAAATGAGGGATTAATCATAGAGGGAAGGACAGATAGAAAGTGTTTGTGGGAATTATTTTTGGCCTCAAGAAGCCCATATAAAGATTAGCCACAAAGATCTCACTATACTCTTCTGTATGGAACCATTGATGGTAAATATGGATGTATAGGACCAGTTTAATCCCGAATAAATCAGTGCATCCACGCTGGCAGCACTGAATCACTAGAATCACTGAATCTTTGTCACAGAGTAACCAAATTAAAAAGTAAAAATGGCAAAGAGGTTTGCACCTTGGGCTACATGACAGTGAGCTGCCACTCACATTTGATCACGTAACCCAGTAAAGCAGCTGGCCTTGTCCCAGTTACAGAACCTGATGGGGGTCTCAGGATAAACACACACCCCTTGCCTTGATTTATGTAGGACACAGTCACCCATCCAAGGTTATTTAACAGGCACAGAGGTCAGGGCTGGAGCATCTGCACTTTGGAAATGAAGGACAGGAGTATTCAGCTTTAAAACCCTGAGGAACTTCCTTGGAATGGCAGGACAGAGGAATTTTATGCCATGACTCTGCCAGCCAAGCCAAGCTATGTTTTTACCTCACTTCTGTTGCCCCAGCTCTTCTTGCCCTGAGTTATAGCTGAGTGTACCCTGGTGCAGTCCCAGAGGCTGTGAGGAATATTGAATGAGTGCTGCAGGAAAAAGCTGATTCAAGGCTCCAGCTAATCCATGTCAGTGCTAGAACTGAGCTTTCACATGAGTCAGTTTAAAAGACAACAGGCCCTCCAAATTCAATGCATCAGCATCAAGGTTTGGACAGCTTTCCAGGGAAGAGTGTTGGAAAGTTTCATTGTTCATCTACCCCCCCTCTTCCCTTTTCTCCTTCCATTAAATATATGGAAAAGAAAGCAAATGTTCAATAAAAATAACATTATTTAGCCTTCCTCTCCTTTCTGGAGGGGCAATAACATACAGCTTCACAGCCAGGGGAGATGGGCACCAGCAGAAATTTTACTGCCTGGTGTGGGGTTTTATCTTAATATTTAAAATACACTTTTAGCCAAACCCACACAAATCTCTCGCTGACATTGTCACCTTCATGGTCAGGACTGGACTGTAGAGGGTGGAGAGCATCAGAAAGCTGTGAGGCTGCTGCTGCCTGTGTCCTTGTGAGGGAAGTAGATCCCAGAGACCATGTTTGCTCTCTGGAGTGAGGAGCAAGCAGACTTAAAAGTCCCCTCATGGACTTTTGCCTGAGTCTTCATGTACATTTGCTGTAAGTTTGAGATCTTCAGCAGTCAGAGAAAACATTCAGAACTCATTTTGTTCTCATTTATATCAAGGAGAAGGCTGCTGTACTCAGCAGAGTTGCAGTGGTGTCACACTAGAGGAACCTGCTGGTCCTTTTTACCTTGCACCACTTGAATGGGCTGAGTCAGTGCCACTGTGGGGGTGATCAGTGAGAGAGAGGCATGAGGAGACTCAAGCTATTCTCCTATCAACACTCCTTGGTGTGATACACATGAAGAAGAGTGATTTTACCTTGATGCACTTACCCACTCACCCACAGGACCCGAGGGAATGGCCTGGAGTTGTGTCAGGGGAGGTTTAGGTTGGATGTTATAAAGTTCTTCCCCCAGAGGGTGGTTGGGCACTGACCAGGCTCCCCAGGGCAGTGGGCACAGCACCAAGGCTGCCAGAGCTCCAGGAGGGTTTGGATGATCCTCTGGGGCACAGGGTGGGACTCGGGGATCGTCCCGTGCAGGGCTGAGGTTGGACTGGATGATCTTTGTGGGTCCCTTCCAACTCAGCAGATTTGTGATTCTGTGATCAGATGGCTGTGCTCTAACTTGTAAAATACATTGACTTCACAGAGGCTGATTTTCACTCAGTCCAGCTGAGTCTGCCCAGGGTGTTTAATTGTGTTGACTCTCGGTGTATAAACAGCAGTGCTGGTTCAGTTGCTGATGTAGCTCAGAAACCAGTGAGAATCAGTGGTGTGCTGGAGGAGATACTGGGAACTGCTTGTGGAAACCAGACTGGCTCACAGAAAGAAAATTCAGGATGATTTCCCTGTCACTGATGATGTTCTCTCCCTATGCAGATTTTCTCTAAGGCATTCTGTGCCACTGAGCCTTGCAAAAATATCTTGCTTCTGACAAGCACCATATTGCTCCTCGCATCAGATTAAAAAAATACTCTGCTGGGAAGCAACATGTTACACTGTCAATGAAAGGAATACTTTTCAAAATCCTTTCTGTTACACTTGGTGTCAGTGAGACTGCGAATAGTGGTGCATTTTCTGCCTCTGTGAGAAAAAAAGGGTTGCAGGATCATACCCAGAAACAATAAATGCCCCAGGCATGAAGTAAAAGCAGCTCTAGCCAGTACAAGTTTGTTTGCCAAGTGATAGTATCTGCCGTGTTGGTTGTAGCAATTAAGTCTGCTGAAACATGAAAACAAATACATCCCCCACCACCACCTCCAGCTCTCCCCTCTGCAGCACAGTGTTTTCATAAGTTAAAGGGGAATGTTCTTTGGAAGGAATATTAAATCTCACAATCTAGGCTCTAAATCAATTTCTAATGGGATGAGACCTAATGTGGGGAGGGCAGATGGGACAGATTATTCCACTTCTATTTTCCCATGAAGCTTCTGACACAGGCTACTGTTGGAAGTAAGATAGTAGATTAGTTTGACCTCAGGTCTCGTTCAGTATGGTAGCTCTTACACTGTTAAACTCTATAAAAGTATACTGCTATCAAATTGCTTTTTACAGCTCTGCCTGGCCCCCTCTCCTTGATGATGTGTGCAGGAAGCCAAGCAAAACGTTCCATTAGTGTTTAGAAAGAGAATTTGAGATACAATTTTCAGTTGATGCTGTAGGATTTATGATGTGTACAGTGCAGAAATTGCAGAAATGTATTAATGAATTACCAGGATATGAGTCAGCCTTGGAATGGTTCGAGCAGGAAGGTAGCATTCTTCCACAAACAATAATCTGTTGATAAATAATGCTGAAAGCTGTAATTCAATAGGAATTGTTTTAAAAGGGAATCAGAGAAAGACTATATGTATAGATTTAATCATATTAAGGTCAGATAGCCTTTATCCTCATTGCTATACAGAATTGCATTAAAATGGCAACTCTGCCCCAAATATTCATTTTCCTGTGCTTGCAGCTCCATTCCTGAGCCTTTAAAAGTGCCCCAATTTGTTTATTTTGTTCTAATGAGAATAAAAGCTTAACCCATAGAAATGAAGGGATGTGATTTTCTTCCAGTAGCCACGTTACAAACTGCTACTCTTTTTTTTGGTCACTTGGAGAGGAGGCCTGAGTCAGGACAGGTGAGATAAAACCAAAAATCTAAGCTCAGATATTAACAGGGGGAGTGTCTCCTGGGATTTTGCTGGGTGGGGGGATTTTTGATGCCTTTTGCAAAGCACAGTGTGAGTGTTTTTGGAGGGATACCTGCCTTTCTGGGCAGAGTTTTTCAGCAAGCTTTTGAACCAGAGAACAGCAATTCTTGTGTGTATTCAGTGGTCGCTGACTTCAGCAAGAGTAAGGGGAGCTGGGAATTCCCAGTGAGGTCCACGGGAGGTGAAGGGAAGTGCTGCGTTTGAGCTCTCAGCTGAAAACCGACACTGTGTTGTTGTACTCGCTCTTTCAGCACTGTCAAATAACACCAGGCACGTTTTCACCCAGACTGGTCCCCTGCCCCTTCAAGGAGTCTCACCAGCAGCTCCTGCTGAAGGGTGATGGAGACAAACACCTTAGCAAAGAGAACAGTTTCCTCTTTTCAGAAATATGTCTAGGAATCAAACGCATTGCAGGTTAGAGGGAATATTCCTTCCTTGGCACAGAGAGGGTAAAGCCTTTATTATGTTGTCTCATCAGGCTGTTAAGCTGCTCTTACAGAGTTGCTGCGTAAATAGTGGCTGGAGCAGAGTGCAGACTAGTAAACATGTTTATGTTTGTAGGAAAACAGTTTCTTTTAATGTGCCTGAAGTTTTTTTCAGTGCACTTCTCTTGATATATGGCTTCTCTTACCCCAAGCCCTTGAAGAAGTAGCACAGTTTATTGCTATAATATCAGTAGATAACCCAGCTTGCTTTTGCCTTGGGAATGATTGATATTGGAAAATGATACATGTTTGCTTATAAAATCTTGGCAATGTTTTGATGAAAGTACTTTGTTTTCTTAAAAAAAAAAAAAAATTGGAAATAGTATTTAGTTGCATTTTAGATTGTCCTAGCAAAACAATGGTGAGGTAATAGGAGCCAAAGCCAGCTGCCTCCTGCTGGGTTCCTCAGATCAGCAGGGGAACCTGAGCACAGCAAAACCCTGATGTCATGGAGAAGGGGTGGGCAAGATCTAGGACAGGTAAGCATAGGCCCAAGAGCAAGGGAAGTCTAAGCATAAGCACAACTTTGTCTCCAATTCCCAGATGTTCCTCACACAGAAATTTAGCCTTTTGCCTTCCTTGTCTCCGTCTCCCTTTGTCCCTCCCCTCATGTCACAGCAGATTGAGCCCTAGAAGCTGGGAGGCCCTTGTGTAGCTGGGAAGTGACTGTGTCCACTTGTCACATACAGAAACGCCCACACAAGCAAACTGGCTCAAGAGCATCTTTATTTTCATACCATAAATAGTTTTGTTTCAGAATTTCATATCAAATTTTGGTAACGTAGGGGCAGCTGTGAAGCAAACAAACTCCATGTCAGAGATGCGCTGAGGGTGTTGGTCCCATCCGAAATACCATTGGCTGTAGCTGCAGTTTCATTCTCCAGGCTAAACATTAAAACTTAAACTCAGTTTTAAGTCAGGCTCATTTGTCACAGCTCTGTTGACCTTTCTCTGATTTGCCATTACTGAAAATTTGCAAATGTACTTGGACTTGCACCAAGCACTTCCATCCCTTCCTGATCCCAGAGTGGGTAGATTTTGCAGCTCTCATGCTCAGCTTAACTCATTTGTATTGATTTGAAAAGTTATAAAAATGAACACTACTGTTAAATGTACTTAGGCATATTTTATACTGTTATTGATACTATTAACTTTGGTCATATTTAGAAGATAATGGTGGTTTACTCAGGTTTGGATCCCTGTGGTGCCTTTTTTTTTTTTAAATTATTTTTTAAAAATCCTTTAGAAATCCCTTTTAAAATTGTTATTCACACAGGTAACAGTAAAGATGAGAGAACTGCCATGAGCTTGTGGTGAGGTTAAATGTGATACGCTCGACAGAGAAAACCAATAACAATTTGAAATCTTCCTTTCCAAATGCCTTAATAGAACACCTCCCCTGGCTCACTTTGTACCTGTGACCTTGGGCAGACTTACTAATTTTATACCATTGTGTCTAGTTATTAGTAGGTTTTTTCCACATTCCATAAGAGACCAGGCAAACTTTCTTACCTAAAAAAAAAAAGAAAAAAAATCCCTTTTTTAACTCCTCTATTTGAAAGTCTCTGCAGAGCTGTCTCAGGTCATTGGGGTGTCTCTCTGCAAACCCTCTGCCTTAGCTGAGGGTCCTTCTGCCCTCTCTCCCTCTTCAGCAGGTGGGTGAGCCCTGAAGTTTCTTGTCTTGGAGGATGTGAAAGGTCAGTCTGAGGGTTCCTAGAGTGTGTTTGTGCAGAGATGACGTACAGAGAGTGACACATGGGCAGATGTACAGGCACCTTGGGGTGCAGTCTCACAGAAGGTGACTTGTCCTCACCTGCAGCACAAGTCTGTGGCCTCTCCCTGCCCCCAGAAGCTCCATGCAGTTTTGCACAGCCATGTTTAAAATACTAGGAGAGATTATTGTCTGCCAAATTGACATTTATCAGGTAATCTTCTACCATTATTCTGTATTTTTAGTTTGGTGCTGCACGCAAAAAGAAAAGTGAGTGGTGGGGTCTTTCATGCTGCTGCAGGGAAAAATATCAGAAATCCACCCAACAGCAGAGAAATAATAATGCAATAATAATGGTGGTGATAATGATGATGTATTTCATTATAGAAATGTAAAAAAGCCTTGGGCCAAACCCCAGCATCTACAGTCAAAGAAACCCCCAAAGACCCCAAAGTTGGCTGCCAATTTTTGCCTGGCTGAAATTCCCAAATCCCTCAGTTTCCATCCCAAGCCATAAATCTTCCCAGCCCCCTCGGGCAATGCCTTTGGTGCTCCAAAAGCAAACCAGTAATTCCATGGCTGGTGCACGAGGCAGAACAAACCCAGGGTGACTGGGAGCAGAGCTGGCCCTGCAGTGCTGACAGGAGGAGGGATGTGTGGTGGTCACTTCACTTGGCACCTGTGTTAAGGGGAACACCCAGGGAATAGGCCTGTACTGCTTTAAGATGTTGTTCCCCAGCCCCATTTCTGCAGAGTCAGAGGAAGCTCTCAGGGAGGCTTGTGGAAGAGAATGAGCTTGTGGACTCCGTGTGGAAGAAAAACTAAATATGGAAATTTTGGGGAGGGGAAAAAAATTAAAAGAGAAGGGAAAATTAATTTGTGTCTATGTGAGATCACATAAATCTCCCTTGGAAGAGTTCCTAAAGAGAAAATTGTGTTTACTCTGGAGAGGGAGCAAACAATTTAGGCCTACTATTTTATTGCCAAGCCTCATTTTTTAACCTGCTTTCCTTCTGTTTTCAAGCCCCAGAGATAGCACAGTGGTTCACAGAAAGTGCAACTGGTCTCTTTTGATAAGGTCTGATAGCAGAGATAAAGAGGCATCTCTGCCATTTGCATTTAAAGACTCTCCCAATGTACTACCTTGTTCTTCCCAAAGGCAGTTCCCTTGGCTGTAACTTCTGGGTAAACGGTGGGAAACCAGTTGCTCTGATGTTAATGGGGGTGATGAGTTTGCTGGGTGAAGAGTTGTCCCCTTGGTGCTCGGCATCTACTGCTGCAGTTCCTCCAGCCACTGAGAGGGCCAGTGAAAGATCAGTGTCCTTTGAATTGAGGTGAGTGGATGGGAATTAATAGAGGCAGCCAGGGAAATAGTTATTTGGAATCCTGCTTTCTTGTGTGTGACCTCAGACCCAAGAAACCAGCATCCAGCAAGAGGTACCTGCTGATGGCTGGAAGGATCACGTGTGCACTACACTCCTTTAAGAGAAAATATTCAGCCTCTACCAAATGTAGCAATTAAAAAGGGGCATGCCAGTTTGAACTCCTAAAAATTAAACTGATGGAAAAGACTAAGGGGCCAGTCTAGGAAAACATCTAGACAACCCTTTCTGGAGCAGAGATGTTTTTGGAGGTTACCAAGCAAAATGCCAGAGGCTGCTGAAGTGCAGGGTGTCAAACTAAATGAGTGTGGTCATCCTGTTGGCATTGAAATACACTCATTCTATCAAAATAAATACCCAGTTTGTGATTTATATCTTGGAAGACATTATTTGATTTCAGACGTGTGAGAACACACAGTAAAAGGAGAAACCAGGGATGCCCAGATATTCCCTAGAGCAAAATGAGAGTATCTGAAGTGATCAGACCACAGTGATGAGCAACAGAGACTACTGTGGCTCACTAAATTGCACTTGCACCAGAGCTACACAGAGAGTTAATGCTGCATTTAGTACTGTATGAAGACAGAAAGACGTGGCTTTGGATTTGTGCCTCTCTGCTGTTGTGTGCCTGTCCCTGAAGCTGAGCAATTGTCATTTTGTAGTGCACTGCTAAATCCTTGAAATATCTCCTCAGTGGGATGCTTGCATAATAAGTCACAGGTTTCTAATTATTTATGGCCTCTGTTTCAAGTATATTTTGCAGGTTTCTTTTTGCTGTTTATATACATTTATTTGTTTTACTACCTGTCTGCATTCTAACAAATCATCTCTAATAAAAAGCACATTTCCTTGCAAGCAGAATCAATTTCCTTCAGAAGTCTTTCAGTCCCTGATTAGTGGGTTACATTTGGTCTTCACTAATCACATAGTTAACTGTGAGCAATAAAGTTCTTAAATAAATAAATGCTCTGGTCCAAGTCAACCCTGCCCATAATGGACAGTTTCCCACTTAAATTTCTGAAATACAAGATGGAACTGTGCTACTTAGGCACTGACATTCACATTAAAAGTATAGCCATTAATGCCAGACCTGTTCTTTTCCTGCAGCTCATTAGTATGTTATTAACAATTAAGTCTCAGCAACAAGTTGCCTCGATTGCAAGTCAGTAATGCAGTGGGAAGTCTAAATGGGTGTGGGTTTTCAATTACTTTTAAAGGCTTGGGGTTATGGGGGTTTTTTTTCCCCTTTGCCTTTGTGTTAGCCTGCTCCAGCAGCACTCAGTGGGAAGGTAATGAAGTAGAGGATTTGTACATTACTACATCTTTCCATGCTTCCTTTTCATTGGTTTTATTATTGTAGACTTTGAAACATAAGGAGAAGTCAGCTCTAAGCCATTCCTTCTGGTCAGGGTTGGATGTGTATTAGAGAGCTCTCAGATGGAGGATGCATTTTTACTAACTGTGAACAGGGGCAGGTCACTGTGGATCAAAAAACGTGAGGTGTGGTGGAAACCCCATCACGGGGCAGAATAATGCCTTTCCCAACACTGAGTTTAAACCACCATTTGTTGGAGAATAGAGCTCGAATCATGACTCCCTGTGGCCCAGCAGCCACTCAGATTAAGATATGTGGTTTCCCTCATGTCTGTCAAATATTGTTGGAAACCAGGCTGGCTGGGCTCTAAGGTGAACAACATTACATGGGTGGTATCAGTTCCCTGCAGAAATCGGAGGTGGGGGGGAGGAGAAGACAGAATATAACTTTCAGCCAAAATACGTACAAAAAAGCATTAGTGTTTATTTTAAAAACATCATGTAACACTTCTTTAGAGTTTCTGTGTATGTGTGCTTAATGAATGGGAACAAGGCAAGGCTCTGTTTCTCAGAGGAGCCGATAACTTGGAAGCCGAGGAAGGTGAACGCGAAACGTTGTGACTAACCTTGAGCTTGCCTTGTGTGCATGACCTGGGGTACAAACGAGTCCACATTTGGCTTGGGGGTTAAAAATAAACCAGGGCTGTGCGAGGTGGGCAAAACAGAACTATATATTGGGAGCGTGTGGACTCAGGACTGTAACAGCACCTTGAAGTATTGCTGTAATATTGTGACCATTTTTGACTGATGCACCACAATTCAGGGTGTCATGAGTCACTTCTGCTGGTGAAGGAGTTGCTAGTAGAGACAGATATTTCCTTTTCTTTTTGTTGTACATTCTATTTCTAAGTAAAAAGTATTAATTTTGTATTTTACTTCTATTTGAAATAGTATATTTAAATTAATGTATTTTGCATGTATGCAGTGATCTAGTGCGTACTTCATGTCTTGCCTCACTAGACACAGATAAATCAAATATGTGTCACACAGATCAAATATATCATTACAGCCTGCACTGTCACAAATCCCTGTTACAGCTTTTATTGATTGTCTTTGAGCCCCTCCTGTCTCTTCCTCTGGAGCACAAATAGCACCGTCAAACCCCAGTGATCTCTCTGTGCCACGTTTCTTTCCAGATCACATGAAAAATACTCCAAGCAGCAAGACCAAACTCTTATTCAGTCACGATGTGTAGCCTGTGTTTTTGGGAGGAGGCTCCCAGTTTCCTGAATTGACCTGGTTACTTAATGTATGTCTCAGAGAAAAGCTGTTTTGATGACCATTAGTCTTCTCGAAACAACTGTTCTTACAGTGAGGAAGAAAGAGAGGGGACAACCCTTATTTCTGCAGTAGATTTTTAAGGTGAATTTGGGCAAACTGGGCATTGGATTGTTCACTTCTAGAACCACAACCCCCAAATCACACCTCTGTGCCAGTGAGTTTGGCACGTGTACATTCTGCCAGGGTTCTGTCACAGCGGTTCCTACATCAGTTTGGAGTTCTAAAGCATCTCTAAATCAGCTGCTGTTTTCCAGTCTCACCTGCCACATGATGGGTGTTGAGCTGCTTGCTTGTAGTGCCAATGCTTTATGGAAATGTCCAGGGGCAGGGCCAGTGGAAAGGGAAGGGACTTGAATGAGCATGGAAAATAAGCTGCTTTATTCACTGCTCCCTCAGGTCACCTTTGAGACACGTCTGTGTGAGGAAACTGTAGGAGAAATTTGATCTGTGGTAGCTCCCTTCTGGAGATAGAAGACTTGACTTTCCAGTACTGACAACCTGACACCCACTTACTAACTTTGCATTCAAGAAAAATAAAGATCATTAAGGGATCGTTTAACATGTGAAAGCGGGGGGAAAAAAAGAAGCTAAGTATGATTGAAAAACCAACAATAAAATCCAAATGCTGACTTGAAATAATAGGAACCCAGCCAAAGTAATATTAGCAAGCATGGCCACTGTTGCCAGAAACTGCTTCCCTCAAAAACCCAGGGAAACCCTGCTCTTTTATTAAACCATTGAACAGTCTCTTCAAGTTGAATCCCTTCTGTGCTAAAATCAAGGAGTGCTTCCACTGTTCAGACATTCTCTTTGGAGATGGGAACGTGGATTGCTGGAAGAGATGTTGGACCTTATTCAGCCTGAGATGATGCCTTGATGTCATTGGAAACAGGGGCTGGAAGTTGAGCTCTCAGCAGCACAGGACACCATAGGGAGAGGTCTGGGACTGCCCATGGATCAGTGGTGGAGCCTGGAAGGGACCTTAGGAGCTCATCTGCTCCAGCCCCTGAACTTGGCACTTCCATTGAGCCATCTGCTGTGAAATAGGGAGGTCCTGCTCTTAGATTTTATATGTACCATTAGTAATCCTTTAAAAAAAAAAAAGCTGGCAGGAAACAAATCATGTACTAGAAGTGATGAATTTAGTCCCACAGTCCCTGTAAACTTCAAACAGCAAAGCTGGGAAGGCATCTCTTCACAAGGGCCTGTGCAGTGAGGGGTGTGATATGAATTCACCTGCAGTGGTGAGTGTGAGAGGAATTTTTGACTTGATGTCAAGTAAGTGCATTAGCAAATCTGAAATATTCTGACAGAGCTTGGACTATTTCTGAATTTGTGCCAAATTCAACTAAAAATAGAATACAAACTTCAACCTCGAGTTGAACTTTTCCACTGAAGCTCCTTGAAAACACAACGCTCTGACTTTTCATGTTGAAACAGTTAAAAAACTTCATTTAAATAATTTTCAGTTGTTTTAAGAGTGCCTCAGACCCAGAAAGTTAATTTATCAGTATTTATTCTGGCTTGTGGGAGGGGGGAAATTCAGAGCAACACAATACAAAAATGTGTGTTCATGGAGGGGAGGGGGACTGATTTGACCTGAAAACTGAAAGATAATTTTTTTTTCTCAGTGCTCCAGCTGTAACCTGCCACATCTCTGCTTTTGGCTTTTTTTGACTCTTCAGTAGGTGAGGTTACCAGATTTTGTCGTGGGGTTTGTACAAAGGAGACAGGATTTTGATCCCTGTGTTTTTTCCCAGTTGTTGTGGCAAGCAGGGGCTGTGAAGGGGTAATTCCTGGCTTCTTGTGTATTTTATGAGATCTACAGAATATTCGGAGTTGGAAGGGACCCACGAGGATCATCGGGTCCACTCTCAAGTGAATGGCTCCTACAGGGATCAAACCCACAACTGGTGTCATTAGCACCTCATGATAAGGGTATCACGAGGGTGGTGGGAAACAAGCACATCCTTTCAGGCTCAATTTGGAGAGGTGTTATGAAGCACCACAGAGATGTGAGGGCCATCCTCAAACTTTCTGGGAGCCAGGGGGTAGCAGTGTCCAGAGCACAGATTTCAGAGTTTAAAAACAAAAGAAAGAAAAAAATAACCACCAGAGGATTTCGAGGATTTCAGCATCCTGTATCACACCGCCACTTTCTTGTACGTGGTGCATATTTTTCTGTTTTCAATGCCAAGTGCTGAATTCCTCAGGGCACTGGTGATTGTGCAGACAGGGCTCTGCTGGGTCCCTCGGGCAGTGCCCAGCCAAGAGGAGAAGGGGCTGGGGGTCAGCAAGGGAAATCCTCCTGGAGCCTTCCCACGTTCCATCAGCCAAAGCAAGGTGCTGAATTCAGCAGAGGTGGCATGAGGCGTTTAAAGGGTGAAAAAGCTTTTCACCCCTTTTGTTGGTTTTTTTTTTCTATTACATCTTTGTGATAAAAATGCATTTGTGCATCCCGAGTGCCTGTTCCTCGGCAGGCAGATGACCCGTGGTGTTACTGGGCAGAGGGATTTGAATCCTTCTTAATGTGAAACAAAAAAAGGGGCCGAAGCCACAATGTGCAGCAACACGAAGTGCCGTGTGTGAAAGCAGCTCATAAACCCCACTGACTAAACCAGTCCAGGGTGAGATCACTACTGAGAAATATGAAATTGTAGTTTCGAAAAAGAGCCTTCCAAGGTAAGTCAGAGGCCAGAAAACGAGCTGCTTTCGTGAATTTCCCGAGGTTACACATGAATGAAACCATGATGTATGATTTGGCTTCTTAGGCATTAAAAATCCTTTATAACTGCAGTGTTCATTCCCCAGTGACTTTACTTTGTGTATTTATTTAGAGGAAACTGAAACAGTTTGCCATTTATGTGTATTCAAAATCTGCGTATTACCAAGACTATAAAGGAAACCTTAAAAAGAAATTACTTTCAGAGCTCAAATAATGATATTTTAAAAGGCATAGGAAAATGCATTAAAAATCAAATGGCTGTAAGAAAGAGAAGAGTCTCAGTTGTCATTTTTGTGACTTGATTATAGCAAGTGATTGTCATGTACACATAAAACCGGGTAGCACAGATTTTTGTTCATCATGTTTATTTTATTTTGTGTTATGCATTTGCCTGAACAGTTGCTTCCCACGTTGTGAATTATCTTTTGTGTGAATGTTCTGAAACATTTAAAATTGGAGATTGTATAAAAATAGAGCTGTTTACAACATTCTAAATTTGTGCCTAAGGTCTCACACAGATTTTGGGTTTGTGTACACATAGAGAAAATCTTAATTTTATAGTTCTTGGAGTTAAGTGTCTGCATTTATAATAGCAAGATGAGACCCAGAATGTTTCATTAAATGTCAAAACTGTGTAAATAATACTTGGATATAGGAATACGGTGAGTTGTCAAGTTTTTACAGGCACCCACAGCTTTCCAAGCATGTACAGTATGAAAGTCCAAGTCATATATTGTAATGGTGTTGCTCAGGTTATGTTCTTAATAAGTAACTCTAGAAAGTGTGCAAAGTGTTATAGGAATATTATTCCATTCATTTATATCTCAGGGCCATTGGAGGAATGAGATCTGCTGAAACTACCACTCTCAAATAATGCCAGTGTATTAATTTCTCTGACCTAAACACAGGAAAATGAAACACTAAAGAAAGTATTTTAAAAAAACCCCCAACAATTGTTTAAGGATAAAATTAACTCCAAAGTGTTATTTTGCACAGATTGCTGTTTAAGTTACCTTTAATTTAACCATTTTCTGTAAGTCTATTCTGTCATGACTGCTGTCAGATAAACCTCTGTAGCTGTTGCAAGTCTGTCCAGTCTTGTGTAGGCAGAGCAGAAATCTGGGAGCAGCTCCCTTTCCTGGTGGCCAGGGTGTCAGAGGAAGAGGGAATGACTTGATTCAACCCAAAACTTTTTCCCACTGTGCCACCAACCCTCCAAAACTTGAGTAGTCCCCCAGCCCTGCCAGGTCAGTATGATCAGAAGTTAAAGGTTGCCATCTAATGGTGAACGTACATAATACAGTCTGCGTGAGATTTTTCTCCAAATTATGTTTTCTTTCCATTCTCAATGTACCTGTAAATATTTTCTTTATAAGGCGCTAAAGGAATTAGTTTATTCAGATTTTACACAGGAGTAAGGTAACACCTCGTTACTTTATCAGTAATAAGTGTTGCAACTGAATGTTTAACTGAAGTCTGATTTCTTGGTGCTTTTTCTGTTAATTCAGATATAGATGAGTGTTCATTTGAGAGGACCTGTGATCACACCTGTATCAACTACCCTGGAAGCTTTGAGTGTCTCTGCCACAAAGGCTACACCTTGTATGGACTGACACACTGTGGAGGTTTGGAAATTTGAGTTTTGCTTATGTGTGTGTTTGTTTGCTCTGTGAATGTTTACTGAACCACACATTCTTTCAGATCAAGGTTTTAGAACTGAGGATGATGATAAAGCAGTAAAGGTAAAATAGAGCTGTAAGAGCATGAGCTGGGCATGGCTAAATTTTGCTGGGGTAGGTTTTTGATTGTGTTCAACACAGTGGTCAGAGGAGACCAAAGGGTTTTTTTGAGGGATTTGTTAAGTGTATCAAGTCTGAATTGTGCTTTTAATCAGATCAGCATTACACAAACAAAAGTGAAAAGAGAAAACTGTAATAAAACCTGAAATCCCTGAATCTAAATTACACATTAGAAAATACTGACACCAAAAAGCTCTCCATGGTGTTTTTAAATGTAAAACTAAATGGTTTTGTTTAGTTTAACAGTGGTTAATAAATAATTACTTAATTCTTGAAATTATTGAATATACAATCTAAGTAAAGCTTATATCATACTATTAACAAAGCCCTGGCTTTAAATCCAGAAAAGCCATGTATTGAGACCACTGCTAGTGATATCTCTGCCTTTTTTGGGAGAAAGGTGTAGGAGATGTCAGTATCCAATGAATTCACTGTATAGTAGAGGCAGGAAGAAGAGAAATAGGAATTCATCTAAGAAAATAGTTTGGGAAAAGACTGCACTTGAGGGCAGCTCTGAAAGCAAAATCAGAGTCTGAAAGTTTTGGGGACCTATGGAAAATAGAACACCCCTCTCTGTTGATACACACCATTGTGTTTGATTACTTTAATGAGGCTTAAAATGAGTGTCATCTCCCTGTTGATCACCTGCTGTGTGAGGTGTGGAGAGACTGGTCTTCAGTTTCACTGTTAATTCCTTAGTGTCATAATTTAGAGAAAGCCTCAAAGTTTGGGGTTTGGCCTCAGTTTTTAAAATAACCTTCACCCTCAGTTCAGCCTTTTAAATAAGACTGAAATAGGATCAGAACTCTTAACTGGAAATACTCAGTGCTGAACTTCAGGCAAAAATAAAACCAGATCCAAACCTCCTGCTTTTTTTTCCATAATGAGCAAATCCAAAATCACAGCTCAGAATCCAGACTTACCCAGACAGACCCTGAGCTTTGCCACTCAGGCCTATCATTAGTTTTAGGCAGCCCCTTGAGAGAGATGTTTACAGTGGAACAAATAACTTCCCCTGGCCCTGAGCAGAAGTGAAAACTAGGGAGAAATAATGAGAACCTTCCAAAGGATGTGGTGCAAGCTGACCTCTTACTAAGTTTTCTCTCCATCTCGCTTCCCCTCTACTAGTAATTAATAAGCCACGTGGAAATGTTCTGGGCTTTTTATGCTGAGGGGCAACTCTTGTTGCTCTCTCTCAAACTCTTCTCATGGCATCTCTTGTAATAGAAGTTGTGTGTCATAAGGGGATTTTTTAGAAGGGCAATGCTAGTGCTTACACTACCTGTTTAACTAAAGTTTTTTTCTGGGACTTTCCCTTGTCAGTGTTTGGGACTGCTGACCCAGAACCTCCAGAAGTCCTGACTCTGACCCGAAAATCATAACATTGTCTAGAGACATGCTTGTTGTGTGAAGGTGTCTTCCCCAGTTTCTTCCATGCATGTAGTCCATGTTTTCTAGATTTTTGCTTAATCACACCAGCTTAAGTCTTGCATCAGAAATTCTGGATTCCACAAGGATCATCGAGTCCAGCTCTTAAGGAAGTGGTCCTTATGGGGATTGAACCCACAGCCTTGGTGTGATTAACCTCCCCTCCCCAGAGGAGAGATTTGCCTTGTTGGCACAAGTATATAAATGCTGAATGAATAGACTTAAAAAGGATACACCTCATATGGGCTGAATACTTTTCTGAAGCACCAAAAGTGGAAAGATTTTATGTGGGACATCAGTGATGACATACACAGTAACATCTTTGCCTTCTTGCAAGCTTTTATTTTTATTCAAGGAGTAGAAATCTAAACTACACTTGAGCTGCTAGGTTTTTATTGAATACATCATTTCCTCCTTCCCCTGAATCCTAAAAGCAAACTCTGGGAATCACTGGGGAGAATTTATCTCCCTGTTTTGCAGAACTGACCTAATCTCACAGATGTTTATGCCTCTGACATTTTTCTCTATAATGCAATATGCATTATTGTCCAGATGCTGCAGAGGCTTTCAGGCATGTTTTGTATCTTGTGAGTACTTCCAGGAATTTCAGTGTAACTACTCCTGGCAAGTAAATTGTGTCATGTGCATAAATCCCTTAGAGAGTAGGAGGTATACATGTGTCTGAGGACAACAAAGACATGTAACATGCATTGAAGTTGGTTGGCATGAGCATTGCCTGCCTTTATACATGTTGACAGAGACTGAAATATAAAAGATACAGCAGAAGGAGATTTCCTTATGCACATATTATCTTAATGCACAGTATATGTGTGTTCATATGGTTAACACTCCTTGCAACTTAATTTATGTTTTCAGATATTGATGAATGCAGCATCAGCAATGGTAGCTGTGACTATGGGTGTCTTAATACCATGGGGAGCTATGAGTGTGTCTGCCCACCTGGAAAGAAACTGCACTGGAATAAAAAGGACTGTGTTGGTAAGTGGGGAAGCCTGAACTGTGGTGATGCTCCTGTTCTCAAGAGAGTGGAAAAGCCCTTGGTTTTGTCTGAGGGATGCTGCATTTTCACAAGATAGAGCCCCAAATTAATTTTATAAACTCAGATAACACCTTGGTCCTATGGGGGTCCATGGGCTAGGATAAAACTGCAGGTACTTTAGAGAACGAGCAATATGCTGGATTTTGTTTGTGTGGATTTTTTTTAAAGGTTACAAGTCCATTCACAGAAATCTAAGTAGGGTTATTATTATTATTATCTTCTGTATTTTATACTTTTGTCCTTAATTTGTCCTTTTTCCATCTCTATAATGTCAGCTACAACTCTGTTTCCCTCCAAGATGAATTTAGACTATTCAAAATATTTACCTGTTTGCAAGTAGAACACAGTATTGTATCTACATTCACAGCACCATACCCCAGTTTTTGAAGCTATCTCCAAAGGTATATCCTGCCTAAAGTACTGACACAAGCTGTGTCAAAAGGATTAATCCCAATGAGCACAAATCCTGAGACCACTAAAATTATGGCCCTTGACCTGAATTTCTGTATCCTTTAAATGGGGGACCTTATTTGAAGCACAGCAAATCTTGGTCATGGCTACAGTCATTCAGGGTATTATCTGTGGGATTTTAATTCTGTTTGTACATTTTTAACAGGAATGGCGTCACTTAGGTATTTCACAGGCAAATTTCAGTTCTGAGGGTTTTGTTTGGTTTTTTTGGTTTTGTTTTTTAACCACAAATAACTTCTCATAGATACATTCGGGGCTGATGCCTAATACTTAACTGGGAGCAAGAGAGAATAAGGGGGGGACCTTACTTCAGAGAACTATATATTGCTTACCTTTATATATGTTACCTTCCCTGCTGTGTAGAGAGCTAAGTGTTGTAACAATAAGAAACAGATAACTGTTTCTTAGTTATCCACCAGTTCTCCCTTACAATGTGCCAGTTATTCCTCTGGAAAGGAGCTTGTGAATTAGCAGCAGGGACTCGAATTTTTGGAGGTGTGGTATGAAGTCAGACTCCAGAAGTTCTGTGCTGTATTCCCTCTCAACCTACTGAGAATGGTGTTCCCATTTCCCATTGGAAACATTTTCCTTGCTGTAAATTTCTCCTCATTATTTGCAATCCTCTGCTGGAAGATGGAAAATAGAACACCCCTCTCTGTTGATACACACCATTGTGTTTGATTACTTTAATGAGGCTTAAAATGAGTGTCATCTCCCTGTTGATCGCCTGCCTTTATTCCCAACATTGCTGAGAGAGGAAACTACATTCTACATTTTTATAAAAGCACAATGAAAAGCAGGTGAATTATATTCAGTGATCCCAAATGCCACAATTTGGAGAGATTTGCAGTAATAAAACCCTCTTTTGCTCAGCAATGGCACTTTGTGCTTTGTTGTCTCCTCAGTCCAAAGAAACAGTTTCTTTAAAGACATCACCAAAGCAATATAAAAGACCTTAGGAGGGAGATAAGTGGAGGATGATTATTCCCCTTCTTTGGATGTGAGCATCAGGCGTGTTTATGAGACTTGTATATATTTATATTTAATGAGCAGTGAGGCCAGGAATATGAACCAGCTGGTGGCTGCTGGGCCCTTCCTCTGCACTCAAGCCAAGCCAACACATTATTCCAGCTACAGCATTTGAATTGCTCTGGTCCATGCCAGCTTTACTGGACTTTTCCCAAACCCTGGTAGAGCCAAACCAGTCTGATCTCAGAAGCAACCCCTGCCTTGGTGTGGTTCTATGGGGAGCTGACAGTGAGGGAAAATGACATTTGCAGTAGCCCAGTGAGCCATGAGAGGAACAAAGAGTTAGGCAAGCCCACCTTGTAAGGGGAGCACAGTTGGAAAAGTAGCAAGAGACAGCTGGAGAAGGATCACGTCTCTGAAACAGCATTTTTGTGGGGCTGAAGCAGACACCTAGCTGAGATTTACTGAGATTTAACCAGCTGATGCTTGAAGAGGTGCCCAGCTGCACTCCGTGCAGAGGTGAAATCTCTGGGAAGAGGGAGGGAAGCAGTGAGGCTGCCTCAGTGATGGCACCTGCCGGCTGCAGCCGGGAATGAACCTTGTCACTTGTGTGTGAAAAAGGATGTACTTAAGCAAAACTTGAATCCAAAAAAGTGATACATTAAAATGAATGCAGGCTTATGATTATCAGTGTCAACACCTCAGGGTGAAGCACAGAGACTGCTCCAACGATTCATAACAACTTTACGTGTTTTCAGCTAAAACACGAACAGTCCCGTACCCAAACGTGAGGAGTAGCTTGTGAGACCTGCAGGATACTCTTGTCTTCATCCTGCCATGGAGCCAAGAGGAGAAGCTCTATCTTTCCCTCATGTGAGCTGCAACGTGCCCCCTGTGGTGGGCACCGAGGAGAAATGGCTGAGGTCTCTCTGTGTGCCACACTGTCCCTTCTAGTACTGCTTGGGGCATTTCAGCAGTGGCTGAAAGGACCAGTGGGACTGTCCATCTCCATCCCAGCATCTCCTCTGCCTGGCTGCCTTTTCTAGTTCCAGGACCTAGAACATTGGGCTAAAGTTGAAAAGTCTGTGAGAGTTAGAGAAGTGGAAAAATACGATTTTAGTGGTTCATCTAAATAAATCAATCTCTGTGAGGGTGACTCCTTGTGCACAGTGTGGTAGCTGGCCTGTTAAACCAGAGAGCTGTGCCTCCAAAAGCAGGGAGAGGACATCTTGGTTCATGAGTGGTGGCTGTTGCTTCTGAGATCAAGATGTGCCCACAGAACTGTGCTCACTGACACTCCTGCCTTCCAGAGTGAGATCTGGAGCCGTGGTCGGGTGGTCCCAAAGCAGAGGACAGGGGGGAGTTTAGGTCTAAAATCGTGGAGGAGTTTCACTTGCAAGTTCAAGCTCAAGATCCAAATCCAGATCCTCTCTCCTTAATATTTTCTTATTTCAGAAATGCCTGCACCTGTCATTTTGGGTTTTTTAGCACTTCTGCCTTTCCTCACCCCTGTACCAAAGTGTAAGCACAAGGTTCTGGGTTGGGCAGTGTCTGATTCTTCTTTCTTTTTTTTTACATTTCTCTTTATTTTTTTCTCCTCAGAGATGGTGAAATGTCTCCCAAATGCCAAACCAGCTCCCAAGGCTCAGCTGGTGTGTAGTAAGACAGGAGGCATAGAGAGCTGCTTCCTGTCGTGCCCATCCAACACTCTTTTTGTTCCAGGTTTGTACAAAGCATTTGTTCTCTTTGAGTCTGGAATTGTGACCCGATGCTTTTTTCTCTGTTATTGCATTTATGATTCTTGCATTCAGTTTTTGTTATGGACAACAGTAAATGAGCAACACATCATTATAAATTAAATTGGGCCAGATAGGCACATCAGTAAATACAAGGAGAGCTGATTGTCAGCTCCATTAGAGGTTTGGTCCTTCAGTGTTTAATTTGAGATGTCATTTGGGGGGGTGGGAAAATTCTTAACAAAAACCTGAGAGACACATCCACCTTAACCAGGATGGGGCACAAAAAAAATTGCAACATATTGAATTGCTACATCAAAAGGGAAGGAAAAAATGGATTTCAGTGAATTCCTTCTGCTTTTTAGTACCATATTTTTCAACTTGAATAGAGTCTCCCCCCTGCTTTTTTAATCATTTGCTACAGGTAATTTGCATCTGCGCAGTTTTTCAGGGCAGGGCAGGTGTTGCTATTGCTTTTTCATAGATATTCTGGCACAGGATTATTTTTGAGTGTCTCTACTTTTCATGTTAGACCTGGCATGATATGCAGTAGAGCTGTTCACTCTTTATTTACAGTTTTGCAGAGATTGCTGGAACTGTGCATTTATCTAATTTGTAAGCAGCAATACACAGTTTGATCTGTGCAATATGTAAACCCTGTTATGGTTCTAAGTGTATTATTATTCTTTCTGCCAATAAATTTTGTCAGAGTCTGAAGCTGAAATTATTGTGAAAATACATGTTTTATTTTTTAAATTATAGGGATGATCAAAGCATTGCCATGGACAAACACCAAATATTTTCTACTTGTGCACCATGGAATTATGTACTGTTAACCTCGTGCCAACTCATTTATGAAATGTAACATTTCAGTGCTGGAAGAAACAAAACTTATAGTCAACGCTGTGAAGCAGCAGCCTTTGGCAAATTACTCCAGCCGTTCAAAATCCAAGTTCAGCACTTAAAATGTCTCCTTATTTGGTGGCATTAAGAAGTTTTTTCAGGCACTAAGCATTAATAGGAGAGGATGCTTTGTGAGGCTGTTGCCCCTGTGCTGACTGTGTGTTCTGCCCCTCAGATTCGGAGAACAGCTACACCCTGAGCTGTGGAGTCCCCGTCCAGCAAGGCAAGGCTCAGCCAAAGCGCAACACCACCCTGCCCAGCTGCCCAGGTAGGTGCTGTCCTGCTCTCCTGGGCCCTGGGGCCTCAGAGGAAGGTGATGGATGTCCCCCAGACCACTTGGGAGTTGCAGGACATAGAGCTCTCGAGTTACTTACACGAGGCCAGGATTCAGGTAGCTGGTGTTTCGTCAGAGAATCACAAAATTTGCTGAGTCGGAAGGGACCCACAAGGATGATCGAGTCCAACCCTCAGGACCATCCCCAAGAGTCACACCATGTGCTGAGAGTATATTTCAAAGGCTCCTTGAGCTCTGTCAGCCTTGGTGCTGTGCCCACTGCCCTGGGGAGCCTGGTTAGTGCCAACCACCCTCTGGGGGAAGAACCTTTTCCTGAGATCCAACCTGACCCTGCCCTGATACAACTTCAGGCCGTTCCTTGGCGTGCTGTCCCTGGTCCCCCCCAGAGCAGAGCTCAGTCCTGCCCCTCCTCTTCTCCTCCCCAAGAAGTTGTAACTTCAATGAGCTCTCCCCTCAGTCTCCTCTTCTCCAGCTGAACACACCAAGTGCCCTCAGAGTCTTCACACGACTTCAGATCAAGGCACTTCCCCATCTTCATTGCCCTCCTTTGGATACTCTCTAATGGCTTCATATCTTTCTTATACTGTGGTGACCCAAACTGCCCCAATATTGTGCACACACTGACTTTTCTGCAGCTCTCCTTGAGGGCTGGAGGGTGCTGAGGTGCCCTCCAGTGCACCATTGTGTTGGTAGGTCAGTGTAGGAGCGGTAGAGGTTTGAGATATATCCAATAAGGAGAAATACTTAGAATCATTTGCTTTCCATAGTCCGGAAGTGTCAATAGCAAGCATATCAAAATGGGATTTCTTCACTGGCCAGTGAGTCACAGGGACCCATCAGGAGCCTCAAGAGCAGAAGACCAGGGTGGGTCCCAGCCCTCACCTGCAAAGCGCTTCCATAGGAGCACAGATCCTCCTGCTGGGGTTTACCAATAAAAAGGTTATGAGACTTGTATGAGAAAACACTGTCTTTTATTCATCTTTTCCTCAGAAGTGGCTGGATTATTTTTGCAGAGGCATCTGGGATGGTCCTGTGCAGGCCTAAGAGTTGGCCTTGATGATCCTTGGGAGTCCCTTCCAACCCTGCATATTCTGTGATTTTGAATTGTTTATGCCAGCTGACACTCAGCATTTAAAAAAAATTAAAAGCTGAAGTCTGGCAAAATTAGAAGTAGCTGAAACAACATCCAGCAGTGGGAAGTGTTAGCCCATTTTACATATCATTACCTGCTGTGCTTCTCTCCAGCTTTGCCAGTTCTCTAAACAAGTGTTTGGGATGTGTTAGGAGGTACAATGCTGTGGAGGGAGGTGCTGTGGCAGCAGATCTTGTCTACCTGTGGCACAGGGGCAGGCTGCCTCCATAGTCCTGGTTCTAACAGCCTTTAAAACAAGGCTTGGATTTAAAGCTGAAAAATCAAGGTTCCAAGCCATAGACTGCAGTCAAATAAAGGTGTTTCCTTTGGATGTTTTTCAGCTGCCACTAAATTAATCTTCTTCCTCATTGGCCTTAACAGAACTGCAGCCAAGTGACATGGGAAGTCACAGACAGAGGGGGGGGGGGGGGGCAGGGAAGGTAGGAATTAATCTTTTTCATAGTAAAATAAACTCACTCAAAATCCAATAAGATGTGCAGGCCTGCTGGAGGGGAGGTGTATGTTCAGAGCATGTGTGATACCAGCAAATTCTTTAATCTCTGTGGGCTCAAGGGTAGGTGCTTCTGTGAAAAAATGGACTTGTGGAGGTGCATCCCCTTGTACAAGGTGTGTAACTCTTGGGCTGTCTCTTTTCCACGTCACAGGAAGGCTTTTGAGCCTGTTTTTAAAAACAAGTTCCAGATTTCATTGCCTCTGCATCCCAAATGATAGCTGCTTTTTTTTTTTTTTTACCTCAACAGATTCATTAGCCCCTCCAATCAAGCAGAAAGCTCGTTTTAAAATCAAAGATGCAAAATGCCATTTACGGCCTCGCAGCAAAGAAAAAACAAAAGATTCTGGGAAGCAACCTGTTTCAGGTGGGTGGTTTCTTCAACATGTAAATTTTTTTGTTTGTTTGCATATTTTGTTTTCACACTGTGACAGGAGAAAGGAATGGTTTTCATATTTGGATCTGAATTTAAGTGCAGGCCAAGATTCTCAGTGCCTTAGGAAACAAAAGCTTTCACTTATTTGCTCTGTGCTAGATCAGTGTCCTATTGTAGCAGCAAAGACAACCCCTAAGCAGGAAAGTTATTACCAAAATCTGATGTTACAGAGCCTTAGATCTTTTTTTACGATGCAGTGAGTACTTACGATGTTAGAAAAAAATATTTAGAAGATTTAGATGTAATTGTAAAAAAATGTGACATTAAAAAAGTCCACGTAATCAAATATTTTCAAAACTTGTCTGACTAGGTATGTGTTTTTATTGTTACTAGTTTTGAACACCACTTTTAAAGGTGGGGGGAAAAAGGTTTCAAAGTTACATGTATTTAACAGATCTTCATGACATTTATTTCTTTCCCTACATCCCCTTGATGCCACGACAGGGACAAATGAAGAGTATTTGGGTGTCATTGCTGTGCATTTCCACAGCTTAAAATGTTTGGAGTTCGTTTAAATTTAATATTAATGCTAAACATTTTGTGGGTTTTAATACATGATATTTGTGTAATTGCAACAGCTTATATTGTGGCTTAAAGCAACTTAGCAGCTTACACCAAATTGGTGATATATTTTCTGTTGTGAATTTGGCTTACCACCACTTTTGCCAGTGAGTGAGGAGTCATATATGAGACATGAACAGAGAACAAATAGCTGTTTAAAAAACAGCTATTTTTAAAAAAAGTCAATCATTTAAATATTTTGTTTTTAAAGTTTAGACCCATATTCTCTTTACCCTGAAATCCAGACACTTCTCGCAACAATTTTGCAAGTATTGGCTTAAAACAAGTTTCAGTCATCGAGATGCTTATGTATTATGCTGTCTTTATGTATTGCTTTCTTTTCATAAGATTTGATTATCAGACCCATGTTTAAAGTCATAGAAGTTGATATTTTTTTGGTCCATGCAGTCACCATGGGAATGGATTTCTTGGACGTGTTTCCTTTCTTTGCCTTGTGTTTGTTGTGTCACCTGAAGTTCTGGGTCTGAGAGGAAGATGGTATCACACAGCCACACTCTGGGAATGAAATCCTTCTGGTGGCTTGAGTGCTACAGGTTCCTCCCTGCCCTGGAAGGTCGAGCACCTACAACAATCTGTGATTCCTGCTCAGATGAAACCTTCCAATATATTTTCATAACCCCTCCCGTTGCACAGAGGAGGAGGAGGTGTCTCACCACACATGTGAAATGCTGTGCATCACTGCGTTCGTGATAACCCAGACATTGCTTGTTAGCCTGTCACTTGCTGCTTTGCCACTTGATTTCTTCTCTGTGTTGCTTCTCTTCATGCAAAGGAGGCCAATTCCCTTGCACAGACAACTGCCAGGTGACCTTTGTGAACCTCAAGTGCGATTCCTCCAAGAAAAAACGCCGAGGCCGCAAGTCCCCATCAAAAGAAGTGTCCCATATCACTGCAGAGTTTGAAGTGGAGATGAAGTCAGAAGAAGTCTCAGGTTTGTGAAAGATCTGTCTGTGGAGAGAAATAAGTATTTAGTTCCTCAGTGTGTTGTTAAAATCTCTTTGATGCTATTTCACCATGCAAGTCTTGCAGCACAAGGCTCATTCCACAGCCTTTCCAAACTCGGAGGTTCAGAGATTTAGTTGAAAAGAATCAGGTATGAAATTAAGCCAAAGGAACAAAGATTGAATCTGCAGCAAAATTCCTTCAAAGCCTTGAGTTAAGTCGTGTCCTTTAACTCAGTCTGATTTCCTTGAATACCAGAAGTGCTAAGGGATGCACAGGGAATGTAAAGATTGGGTAGAAGTTTTGCAACAACAGTGATAAAAATATCCACCAAAATGTAAGTTGCTGAAACTTCAGTCTGAGATTCAAACACTTTTATCACACCGCTGGAAAAATCATGTTTTCATAACAGTCTTCAGGAAGAAAAATAATTGTTTCATGTTATTGAGATGGAATATTATGTTATAAATTCCAGCCAAAGAAAACATGGACTGAATTCTGTAAATATGGCAGCCCTCAAAGGCAGGTTCCTCAGCCTTGAAGGGGCACCTCACTAGCCAAGTGATTCAAACTGTAAATGTGCCTGAAAGCGCCTTTGTTTTTGTCACTGAGGTATTTTGGTCAGGGAAGTGGCAAGAACTCCTGATCGACTAAGGGAAGCACGGGCAGAGAAAATTCAGAAACATCAGTGGTGGCAGACTGGAAGTACAACACAGTGGGGTGGCAAATTTGCCCCCACAGGCAAAGTCCAAAGGAGGCACAAGCTGAGGGATGACTGGCAGGAAGCTTCCTGCAGTGTTTGCAGAAGGCAAGTTTGAAGGAAGACCAGCACTGGAGGAGCAAACACTTCTGTATTGATAGTAGAAATCTTGCCCTGATTTCTTCTGCATCTCTTCTGATACTCCTCGTCCTCCCACTTGGCTTGCCATCACGTGTGTTTTATTATGCTCAACTTATCAGGAGTTCAGGGACAGCCAGTATCGTGGCTGGGAGAGAAAGCTGTGGCCAAACCAGCAAGACAAGAGCAGGTTGGAAAGTAAATTACAAGTAGCAGCCTTGCTGAATTCATAGGATGGTGGCAAAGCAGTGCTGAGGGGAGGTCTGGGCTGGAGGGTCAGCTGAGCATGTGAATGGCATCTTGTTAAAGCCTCTGGTTCAAGCATGTTCAAGCCCTGGGGGCTGTGTAACTCCGTGGATTCTGTGTGTTGTGTTCATATCTGTATTTAAGTAGATGTGTTTTGTGTATGCTTCACTCTGCCAGACATCTTAATTAACCTTTACCAGGGAGGTTTTGGGAAAGCAAAATACTGCTTGCAAACGTTACAAACTGCTTTATGTCACTAGTAATGATGGAACACAAACTTAGAAGCAAATTGGAATCCTGGACTGCACCAGAATTGTCAGGGAGGTCTGCATGATTTCTGCAGCCTGTGCACTCAGCATAACCTCAATCCTAGAGACAAGCTGTGAGCACTCAGAGTGCACTTGGCAGGTCATGACACTGTGTGATGGACCTCAGTGCACTGTCTTATCCCTCTGAAAGGCCTGATCTTGAATCCAGTGAGCTGCTGCTTCAATTTATATGGAGAAGACAGTGAAGCAGACAGAGGTGTCGCAGTGCAACACAGGCTGAGCTCTTTGTTAAGCACCTCTTTTAAACATGAATCTCAATTGCTTCTAGTTTTGTTATCATTTCCCATCTAGACACCTGTAACATTGACTGTGTTCGGAAAAGGATGGAGCAGAAGCTGCAAACTGCAATCAAAACATTGAGGAAATCTATTAATAAACAGCAATTTTACATTCAGTTTTCTGGGACAGAGTATGAAGTGGCTCAGAAGCCAGCTAAAGCTACTGAGGGGCACGAAGCTTGCAGTACAGGGCAAGTACTGCAGGATGGAAAATGTGGTAAGTACAAACAACTCAAATATTCAGCCATTCTCCCCCAAAACAAGTCATCCAAAATTACCTTTTCCATGGTGAAGCAGGGGGGAAATCTCTGAGATAACAATTGAGATCAATATTACTCAGCATATGTGCGTGGACCACTGATGGTTCATAAGGCTTTGAAGGGAATTCATTAGAGGGTTGCAGGAAAACAGAAGCATATACATGGATACATTCCCGTGGTAGGTATCAAAACCTGCCACAAAGCAGTGTTGGCAGGTAGTTCCCAGTTGCTCCCAGCATCTTATGAAAACACAATTAAAATGCTGTAAAACAATAAGATGGTGTTTGCCTAGGTGCTATTTATTTACTTTTATATTTCCTCTCTCACTCTCCTCACCACCACATAACCCATGACCTGTGGATATATTTATAGGTAATGCCCAAGAGGTGCATTAAAAAAATAAACTATAGAAAGCTATTTTAACTTTACATACAATACGTAATGTCTTTAAGCCTTTTCCCATGTTACCAGGCTCTGGTGCTTTGCTGGGGGTAGTGTGCTGGTGGAAACTTACTGAGGGCAGTTCTCAGCTCTGCAAGCTTTCTCATCACTTACAGACATCTTTTCAAAATCAGCATGTCTATTTTTTCCAGCTTTTTATCAGCATATCTATTTTTCCAGCTTTTTAAATCACCAAGTGATTAATCACCAAGTAATTAAATCACCAAGTGATTTAAAAAGGCAAAAAGAAGTGCAGATCTGATAGTGCTGCCAATGAGGTTGTCTTCATTATATGGGAATTTATGTGATTTAGAAACTGTATTTAAAAGTTGTTGCTATTAGTGTCTAGAAACCCCTGCATTTCAACCACCTCTGTCCAGCAGAGGAAAACGTTTCATGCATGTTATGTGCCCTGTTGCAGCAAGAAAAGCATCTGTGTTCATATCTGTGTCTAAAACACTTTACAGCTGAGGTGTGTGAGTGTCAAGAGACATAAATTATTACATGGGATGCATTGCCCTTGGAAAAGTCTGTAGAACTGATCTCAGGAGACAGACTTTTTGCAGTCACCTGCCACAAAACCAGCACAGAAATGCACCTGGTGTAAAGTAAAAGCTCACATTGCTTCCCATACATTGTGCAACTGTTTTAATAAACTGCAATATACTGTTTCAAGACTGCATCAGCTTTATTAACATCTGTGTGATGAACACTTGAGTGCAGCACTGTGCCATTTAATAGTTTAACCCACAGAAGAAGGACCTTTGCCCTGATGTAAATCGACCTCAGTGGAGATGAGTCTGCTTGCATTAAGTGAGGATCCTGCACTAACACATGCAAAACATACCCCACTGTAATACTTGGGCCAAAGAGATCCCTCTTCTCTAAAATGTTCTGATATAAAGGCAAATAATGTGATGAAAATGAAAGTCCTTATGTAGATTCCCCTTTTCTCTCCTCAGTTACCTGCAGCACGGGCACCTTTTATAGCGGAGAACACAATCAGTGCGTTCCTTGCTCACCAGGAACATACCAGGACACAGAAGGTCAACTTACCTGTGAGCCTTGCCCAAGTAACGATGGACAGGGAGTAGCAGGAGCCCGGAACGTGTCAGAATGTGGAGGCAAGTTTAATTTGAATCTAAAAGGATTAGGTGTTGCCACCCCTCCCTGAGGCGTGGGGGCTAAAGGAGGGGGGGAGCCTTCCACACTCCTGTCTTGTGAGGGTAACAGAAGACACCTCTGTGCACTTACAAGCACTGCAAAGAATGTTAGGGCTTGTTCCATCCTCTGACATTGTTGACAAGAGGATGGGACCTGCCACAGCAACGGGAGTTGTGGTATGGAAATGAGCAAGCCCTTTGCTTCAAGTCAGATATGGAATCTGGACATACCTCGGCTTGTAAGGGCTCGCCAGGTATATTGGGAGCCAAAGGGATATGGATTGCTTTGGACTGGTATTGGTGAGTCTAATGAACCTGCTGGTTTCATGTTTTGCATGAGATGCAGTTTACCTGCTCTAATTAGCAGCAGTTATAATTTAGAGATAGTTGTGCTGCAGGGATCTGTAACCCAGGTTCAGAACTAATGACTGCAAGTTTCAGCACTGCTTGAATGCACTGTAGCTTTTGGCAAGTGATGTAGCATCTGTGACTCCACTTCATGACATATAAACTAAATTACAATGACGCCAATACCTGGTGCCTCTACTGTAACTTGTTCAGTATAAGGTTTTAAGACACAACTGTTTTTTTCTTATTTCATTGCAGATGAGCAAAATCTAGTTTATAGCAGATACATTATCTGACTTTGAAATTAATCTGTCCTATCTGCTACATTTTAAAACTCATCCATGTAATTTACATTAATGCTTTCTCTCAGGATATCTAAAGTGAACACATAATGAATGTCACTTCAGAAACTGCTGTTTTTTCCTGCTGCCTAAAAAAATAACTGGTGTCTCCTGTCCAAACATGTGATAGATTTTTCTGATTTACTGTACGAAGGAACTATCAAAGGAAAAATTTTGAAATGCCTGTGCATCTTTGCTCTGTTGATTTGTATTTATCCCAAATCCAACAAGAATAGCTTATCAAAGTAAAGTCTGAGTTTATAAAGGTTGACTGTAGAATACTGACAGAAGCAGCATGACTAGAGGAAAGAGACTTCTGTTTCAAGGCTTGCATTTGAATTATTGTTCTGCATAACAACAGAAAGAAGGCTGGCACCTTCTCACAGAGGCCACCCCTGTAGCCCCCTCGCTACCAAACCCTGGCCACTCCAAGGCAATACACATGCTGTTATACTTAATTTTCACAAGATCCCTGTAGAGATGAGGCCAAAACACAATTTAGTCAACCTAATAATTTTGGGGCGTTCCTCAGGGAAATCACCTCAGATCTACTTTGCTGGCAATTTCAGTACAGAAGACAAGTTAATTCTTTCTTATATACAGGTAAGGAGTGAGACATATTGGTGCTGAAAGCCTTATTAAAATCAAACTGTACCTCTTCTTTTACAAGAAGTCTGTAAGGCTTCACAAGTACTTGATTTTCACACCAAAAATCCAGATCCAAATCCACTCTTCATTATCTGCCCTCATGTTAAAGTCCAGTAACCATCTGAACCAGAGCAGGTAGGTCAGTTTTGCTACTAAAAACAATAGGAAAATTGTCTTCAAACTAGAAACATCATAATATTTCATAATGTCACAACAGCTGACAAAGTGCTTTGAAATACTCAGACAAAAGACTTGGTGAAAGTACAAAGTATTCTAACAAAATCTTAATATAAAAAACAAACAAACCAAACGGAGACATAGTGGCCAAAAAGCCTATTAAGAAGCTAGTTGTATTTACTGATGGTGTTTTTAGGAAGCAGTTACAGGAACAACACAAAACCAGCAGGTAAGATTAGAATTTGATGTGCAGCTGCCTTGATGTCACATGTTTAAGTTGCAGGAAGCCTTGCTAACTGCTTGTGGGTTTTATACTTTGCCCAGAGAAGTCAACACACTAATATAGATGACCATTTTCACTTTCTAGGGCAGTGTTCTCCTGGGCACTACTCTTCAGATGGTTTTAAACCTTGTACAGTCTGTCCTCTGGGTACCTACCAGCCTGAACCAGGGAGGACCCTCTGCTTTCCATGTGGCGGTGGGCTGGTCACCAAATATGAAGGTGCTGTTTCCTTCCAAGACTGTGAAACCAAAGGTGAATTTAAAATCTTTTCCACAATTCATGTTCTCCCTTTCTTGCCCTCTGGTTTTTTAATCTTCAGTGCCAAGGGGTTTCTGAAGGCTCCAGAACAAACATTGTCACTGTACGGGCACGTGGTTAAATTAAATCAAGAAATCCGTAAAGTAGGAGTGATCTCCTGAGGTTGCACAGACTGAGCAGGCTTTATGGTTTTCTTTGGGATTTACCACAGGCAGGTGCAGGGTCAGCACTGAAACTGGTAAGTGAATCAGCCCCATTGTATGGCAAGAAATAAACTTGCTTTAGACGATGCTTTATCTCCCATATCTTGTATATTTTTATGTATCATGTCAGAAAAACTAAACACTACAAAAGTTATATGAAACTAAGGACTGATTATTAAGGGGCCAGGCAGAAACTGTAAGAGTGCAACACGTTCTGTCTTCCATAATGTCAACTTCCAGTGCCAGTGCTGAAGAAGGAATCTGCCCAAATGCATTTTGGTTTAGTTACTGGAATGACATGCAAACAGACACAAATGGAAACCTCTCTCCTGCAGTTGTGGAAGTCATTTTTCTTGTTGAGGGGTGTCTGCATCAGCTTCCATTTATTATAAATTCACAGGAAACAGTAAGAGTCATTAGCACATTAGTTCATCAGAGTTTAGCTCTGGTCTTGGGGTTGTAGTTGGAAGATCCTTTGTACTGGGAAATGCAGGCAGCTGGTGTCTTTTCTGCCTTTTATGGCCTAATAAATATTGCAGAACAGGGATCCTGAGGTCTGTCCACGGTAGAAAGTTCTCTTTGCACTGAAATTGCTCCTTTCTGAAAATAATACACCTCCTGCCTTGGCAGTTCACTGTTCTCCTGGACACTACTACAACTCCACCACACACAGATGCATCCGATGCCCTGTGGGAACCTACCAGCCTGAATTTGGGCAGAACTACTGCATCACCTGCCCTGGGAACACCAGCACAGATTTTGATGGCTCCACTAATGTTACACACTGCAAAAGTAAGTCACCCTGGTACTGGCTGGGACATAAAGCATAGCTTTGGCTCTGAACTGCAGCTTGAAGGCTCCACCTCGCAGACTGGACTTCAGTTGTGTATTTGCTAGTTAGCATATATCTCCTGCCAGAGGGAATAGTAAGAACTGGGAAAAGAGTGAGGGAAAAAAATAGGAAAAGTACCATTTGATCCATATGAGTGTTTTAGGTTTAATATGATTTCACAGATTGCCAGCTACAAGTTAAAACTACTGTGACTCTGTAGAGCATGAAACCTTCTCTCAGAGTTCCTGCCATCTTATAATAACTATAAAATATTAGCAGAGATGGTCACACATACTGCAGCTGCCAGATAATCACTTATGACAGTGAGATCTTGTAGGCTTTTTTGCAGTACTCAGCCCCCTACCTTCAATTGCCATTTTAAATCTCCCCAAGGATTTCAGTGCAGTTTTATTTGATCTTTTGTGAATGACTGATTCTTTTAGGCAAGCTTTTGTTTCCATCTCTACCATGCTAATTTAAGACAATGTCTCCATAATAATTAAGAAGTGTCATCTAAACTAACTGTTTGTGTGCAAATCTATTGTAAGTTTTTATTCTGAATATGTGAAATGTGTCTAACTCTTCATCATTCCTAATGAAATTGGAGTAAATTACATATTTGTAAGGAATTTGAAGAAGTTTGATGATTCTCCTGTAAAATAAAACCATCCTTGTAACTTTGCTGTCTTAGGTACTCCCTGTTTTCAAGCCAGTTTCTGACTTTGCATAATCTTTGAGAGTTGGATTAAGCAAAATATTGAAACATATATCTAGTTTTATGTGGATGAGTAGGCCTGCAGAGATCAAGCTGAAGTGACTTGTGCCAAAATCAAGAGGAGTTTTGAAAACTCAGAAAGAAAAAACTCATCCTTCAAGAGAGATTCTTTATTAACTGGTCCATTGTGAGGTGAAGCAAGGCAGATCTGTGATCACACTCATTCAGCTAAATCAGGTTTAAAAACAAGTGAAATTAAACCAGGTGCATGTCAGCACAGTCTCCATGGTGCCCACTGCGTGAGTAACTCTGCAGCTAGATCACATTTACCTACTTGTGGTTCTCAATGAAATGTTAAAGCAGCCTGAATGAAGTATTAAATCAGTTTATGCACCTGAGATTAAGCTTTTGCAAATCAGTTGGAGCAACCTGGTAGTTCAAGTATTCCATTAAAGGCTTTCCCTAAAGGCTTTTTACCTCGTGCCTTTCTAAAGCCACAAGGAGGAGTTTAGACTTGCTCTTGACAGATCTAGAAAAACACCTCAAATTAGCTGATCAGCTGACACAAATGCTAATTATTTCTGTCTTTCCACAGACCAGCACTGCGGAGGAGAACTTGGGGACTACACTGGTTACATTGAATCACCCAACTATCCTGGAGACTACCCAGCTAATGTGGAATGCATTTGGAATATAAACCCACCCCCAAAGAGGAGAATACTCATTGTAGTACCTGAGATATTCCTCCCAATCGAAGATGAATGTGGTGATGTTTTAGTAATGAGGAAAAGTGGTGAGTTGCCAGACGTGGGTTGTATTTATTGCAGACTGATTGGATTGGAAAGTTCATATTTGACAGGATGACTGTCTTGGTGTTTCTAAAAGGATTGAAGGGGCACAGGAAATTATAACAAAACACCACCAATAACAACTGAGTGATATTAATTATTCAGGTTTCTTGTCTGAATCACAAAGCAGGTAATGGGCTTCTGCCTGGCCCAGTTATCAGAAGGGGTAAATCACTGCCACTCTAGAAGCTGACAAAGCCATGCTAAGTTATACCAGGAGAGCCATCTTCTGTAATCTGTAGATTGTCCTCTCACCCTTTGTAAGTGCACATACACTGAAATTATTGCTAAATCCGGGCAGTGGGTTGGTACCACTGACACTCTCAAGAAATCCAAAGTTTTCCCATCTTTATGTGGAGTTAAGACCCCAATGAGATGCTCTCCTCTTTCCCATGGAGGATGTAGACTTCCATCTGGTGATGTGTTGCTGAATCTCCAAGAAGCCCCAAACCTCAATGGCAATTTTTTGTATGGAGCTTTGTTCAAAACAGTGCATTTTACTCACTAAAATGGTGTGTTTTATTTGCTAAAGCAGTTTTCGTAACCTTGAGAGTCTGTGTGCAGCTGACTTGTTCTTACCTGTCTGGGACAAGCATATGGGAACTCTGGAATTCAGTGCTAGAGTAGTAAACAAAATAACTAATTCGATAGTACCTTCATAAATGTCAAAAATTATCCCTCACCCTCTACTTAAGCTTCTTGCTGTAGGACTCCCATTACCTTTGTGGGAAAACCCACTTCTCATTACAGGCAGATAAAAACTGCACCCATTCTATCACAAAAAACTTGTCAGCTGAGAAGTGTCTTGTCAGTTCGACATTTCTGACCCCTAGATGAGGGAGGGTGCAAAAAAATCATTTTACAGAGCACATCCTTTAACTTTGTTTCCAGCTTCTCCTACTTCAATTACTACATATGAAACATGTCAGACTTATGAGAGACCTATTGCATTTACCTCAAGATCGAGGAAGCTCTGGATTCAGTTCAAGTCAAATGAAGGAAACAGTGGCAAAGGATTTCAGGTCCCCTACGTGACTTACGACGGTGAGAATGGAATTGTTTTCCATCTTTGTGCTACGTCTGAATTACTGAAAATTGTCCTTTAGAATCTCTCTTACACTGCTTATAGGGGGAGAAGAATGAGGAAAAACTTTGATTTTTAGTCCATTTAATTACTTTCAGTTGCAAAGACTTACTGAAATAAAATATATATATATATAACCTTTTTCAGTTATTTTTTATCCCTGGTCCTGTTTCTTCATCTCCAGAATGCAGATAACTATCTGGGGGGAGTAGGATTTTGAGGATGTTAGTATTTATAGGAATAATTGAAAATTACTGTTCTAAAGCAGTAGAGAATTTTAAGGTTTTTTTTTTTAATTTAGACTAAAGCAGCCTGAGAGACAGTGAATAATTTACTAGATACGAAATTTCTCAACTCTGTCTTCAAGAGGAGGTCTAATTTCTGGCTATTATCCTCCCAAAGGATGTCCCAAACAGTCACTGAAGTGATCTTTATTTTTCAGAGGATTACCAGCAGCTAATAGAAGACATTGTTCGAGATGGCCGATTATATGCGTCAGAAAACCATCAAGAAATTCTAAAGGTGAGAAATTTCTGCTTTATCTGAGGCCAACCAAGAATTCCTTTTACTGAGTTTTTTTCCCAAAATAGTCCTTATTACCTTGAGAGGGTCATTATATTTAAAGCTCAAGTGTGAGCCCAAATTCAGTTCTCTGTCCTCTGAGGTTTATGCTGGTATTTGAAGCAGCACAAAATCAGTAGCTCAGCTCAGACCTTTGTGGAATCAGGAACTGAATGAAATGTGTGCTAATGTGATTAATAAGATTATTGTATGGTAGAAAAATTAGTCAGCCAGGAATGAAGAGCCCATTGTTTGAAGAGCCTTTGCCAGCCTCAGCCTGGCATTTAAGTGTTTAAATGAGTCATTAAGTTTCCCATGCATTAAAAAATGTGTTTACCTAAATCACTGTCCTGCCTCAACAAGACAGAACCATAACATGGAGCACTGTGAGCTGTCCATGAAATGGCTTTCCAAAGGTGCTGCAGCAAGTTTGTGATTAACTTTGTCCCTCTCGGTACAAAAACGTCCAGGAGTGCTAATTGTAGACAGATTAATCCATACAAAACTCCACAACAACACAGAGCAGTTTCCCTACTCTGCTTCACTCAGACTCAAGGTTGAAAGATAAATCTGACTCTTTTTATCTAACTTTTTTTGGTCTTCCACAGGACAAGAAACTGATTAAAGCTCTCTTTGATGTACTGGCACACCCGCAAAACTATTTCAAGTACACAGCACAAGAGTCAAAAGAAATGTTCCCAAGATCATTTATAAAGCTGCTGCGATCCAAAGTGTCCAGATTTCTACGACCATACAAGTAGTCCAGTGGTACTCAGTCTTTGGTTACTTTGCATTCCTGTCAAATATCGTCTTTCCTCCATAGTAGAAACATTTGCTAATTTGAAGGCTCTTTTTTGCAGTCTTTGTTCTCAGTTGTATATGGAAGAACACCTATAATGTTTTATAATTGTTAAAAGTCAATGTTTTGAGTGGGATTTTTACTACCAAAAAAACCCACAAAAGAACCAAAACTTGTGCCTCCCTGAGTGCATCTCGTTGAAGATCTGAATTTGTGTCTGCACTAGTGTATCCTCACTCCCCATTTGAAATTTCATGATGTAGAAAATATTCTTTCGAGGATTTTACTTTTCCATCAACAATAACTTCTGTTAACGAAAGGAGGAATCTATTCAAATGTGATTAAACTACCTGCAGATAAGTTCTGTTGTAGAGAGAAGTATGTAGTATAAATAATACTTGGATTTTTGAAATTGCACTTGAAGTTTATATTTGAATCTTTAGAAGAAAACAAAACAATCTAAATTTTGGTATTTCTCAGTTGTGGCTTGGTGGAACCTCTGTCCAAGTAGAAATCAAAAGGGGAAAAAAAAAAAAAAGAAAAAAAAAAAGAAACATATGTATAATTTTGTTTTATGAACTACTTGAGATGGAGTCCCATGCCCTAATCTCCTAATGTTTTTATCTGTCCTCTTCTAAACTTCCTCAGAGGTTTGCCACTGTCGATTACTTGATTGAAACAGATTTAGCTCTGGGTTTCTGTGCACCAGTTGGTCCCTTTAAAGGCATTTACAATAGGATATGTGAGAAATGAACAGCAACACTAGTAGTCTTGTTTTTCTTTCCATTAAGAGAGCATCTAATTAAGTACAATATATAAATATATAAATATATACTTCTATTTGTGGGTACGTTAGTAATGTTATCGCTAGGTACTGTAAATATTATTCATGCTTAAATCTTTGCTCCCACACGCCCTATTTACTCATATCTATGTGTAACTTTGTGTAGAGGATTAAATGACTTCTCCAAGTGCTTGTCACTTCTATTGACACTGAACTGAAGCCTTCTGGAGTTTTATAATACTGGATAATGGGTTTACTCTGGGACAGTCTCAATATGCAGAGGAGTTGGAGTCTTCAGAGGCAGCCTCAGCTTGGGGTCTAACAACTCATTTTTTTCCACTCATGGATCTTAGGTCTTTGGTGGGCTTTCACTTTAATACCTACATTAACCCTCATTTCCAAATGTAACTTCTCCATAAAAGTCCTTTGTTAAAGGCTGTTCAACTTTTTATGAGGGTGTTGTAACTACTTGTATTTCTTATTCACCACAAGTTATGAAAAGTGGACTTTCAAAGAAGGCATTCTTACCAGTCCTAGATTCATTGTGTATCTGGAACAACAACAAGAAAAAAAGTTTCATGCCTTTTTTTCCCTTCTCAGGAATTATCTGTAGGAAAAAAGAAATTTAAAAAGCAAGAAGTTTTTGGGTGCTCAATTAGCTAGGAGTGTATAGCTAAAAAAAACTACTTCAGCCAAACAGTACTTCAGAGTCTGACAGGTTATTCAGAGTATTATTAAGATATGTTAGAATGGATCTGAATTGCAGCCATTCCACGGAAAGATATGAAGGAAAAGATATGGAAAATATGGAGGAAAATTAACTCCCTCATTTGGTGAATTATTTACAGTGACCTTTAGAATTTCAGACTTCAGTGAGCAAACTGTACAGTGAGTTTAGTAAAATCCTTGCTGAAACTTTTTGCATAATGACCAACATGTTTGGACATAATTAGAAAAATGAGTCAGGTTTGAATGTTTGCGGCTCTGCTTAGAAACGCTCTTGGATGTGCAAATTTCTAGTGAAAAAAAGTAATGACAAGTGGTACATAAAGTTAAAAATGCTTTGAATTTCACACTAGATTTATAGTGACAGAAACTGGCAGCCACCAAATATAAGGTGAGTTCAGCCCTCCATTTGTCAGTGTAGGTGTAGGGTAAGACATCCATTGTCAGAGGTCAGAGAACCTGTTGCTCCTACACAAGAGCAGTACAACCACAAGGAATGTCTTCTTCTATGGAGAACACCTATGAACATTTGGGAATCAAAAACACACCCAAGGAGGAATAAAACCAGCTTTGTGAAGTGATAGAATCAGTACAGCACAGAATTTGAGCTTTTACCCTGAAGTATTGCATTTAAACATAACAAATGCAGCCCTGCATCTGCTCTTACACGATTACTCATTGTGTGCAGGAGAGGTGCAGCAACATGTTTATGTGTTGTTATTGCAGGAAGGCTGAAGAAGTGCCCAGAATTTGTGATTGCCCAATTCTGTGGCACAAACAGAGCTCTTTATTTTCCATTTGCAAATGCCTGTGCGCTTAAAAGCTGCACCTGCAGCACTTACCATTTTAAGCCTCCTCTGCTTTCAACACTGCACTTATTTTTAGTGAGGTGGTGGTGAATCACCCCTAAACATTCTCATAGGCCACCAAATCACCTCCTGCCACAGCCCAGGAGCCTGCAACAATCAGAAGTTGCTAATGAAGCCCTGAGTTGTGCCTTGAAAGTGCTTAGGGCAAGGTCTGTGTGTGTCATTGGAGTGCAGGAAGCATCAGGATTTAGTGTTCAATTCATGCATTTATTCTGCCTGAAGATTTAGCTCCCTGAAAGTGGATTTAAAACTCCTGAAGTCTTCTTTCAGCTCTATCATACATCAGATTTTTACTTAAAGACAAATTTTCCAAAAGGACTTTCTTTCCTCTTTGTGCCTCCCACATGGAATAAAGCTAGGACTACTTAAGATTTAGACTAATCTTTCCTACACATCAGCTTCATTCTAGGGTAAGCTCACTTAAAAGTAAGTAAGCTTACTTAAAACTAGCTTTAAAAAGCCAGGTTTAGTTTAGTCCCGTTTAGTTTTAGACTAGCTTAAATAAATACTAGATTGGCCACAGAGTTTTCAGAGCCCACGTGCTGAGTTGTCAGCTCAGAATGGTTTGGAAAGAGCAGAGCTCGCCTGTGGTCCTCTGTCTGTGAGCAGAACACGAGGATGATGCCACATGGACAAGAAACGTCCTTTACATGTGTTCAACATTCAAAAAGGAAAGTCAAACCCCACCCCAGGGCCCTTTGTAAGCCTGCCCAACAGATTCACAGTTCTCAGGTCAGTCTTCACTATAAACAACCCAGTTTTAATCTTGCAGAAAACAGGTTGGGAACTTCAGGAGCAAAATTTGTGGGATGATTCTTGTGCAGGATCTGCTGACAGGTGTTTGGCAGCAAAACCTCCCTGCAAAAACAGTTCCCGTGTCTGGGACTCTAAATACCACTGGGGCTCTTAGAAAAGAAGCTGGAGTGAAATCTTCAGCAGCTGAACCCAAATTTCTCAGCCCACCTCAGGGGTCTGGGTGATTTTCTGATGATGGCAGTTCCCTGGATCGGTGTTATGAGTTCAAGTAGTTGCATTTTTTTCTGAGTTTAAAACCACTGATTGACAGGAATGGTAGTAACTGGAGGAGTTTCTTGTAGACTCTCAATACTTTGAGACTTTATTGAAATAGTTTTCTAGAACGAGAGACTGTTGTAAGCACTTGGGGGGAAAAAAAATACTTTTGTCTTCCATAAGAATTTATGGAAGAAGCAAAATTTCCATAAGGTACTATGAGCTTATTCCTCAGAGTGAGACTTGGGTACAGAGACAAGTCTCAGGTTTTATCATAACATCTCTCATCTGAACAGAAACAGACTGGGAAATAAACAGTGTCAAAAAACTGTTCTCTAAGTATCGGAATATATACAGTTCCCGTTTGTTATTTCATTTATTTATTCTGTTTCAGCTTTTAATCTATAAAATTAATATGTAATATACAAGAGTAAAATGTACAGAAGTACCTTTAGATGTAATAATTTAAACCATCTGTATTCAGAAAGTGGAAATAACAAGTTATGCCAACAATTGCAATTCAATTTTAGCTGAATTTCTCAATATCTAGAAAAAGAAGTGGCTTTGATTAATTAAACTTTATTTTAATGATTGTGAAAATATCTTTTTTTAGAGTTTGTTTTTGCTACTTTTTTTAATTAAAATTATTTTGTAAATATTGTTTTCTATGTTTTATAACTTAGAAAGGCCATTAATTTGCATTGAAATCAGCAGAGACTCAACATGATGATTACAAAGGTACTTTAGGAGACTGGGGTGGTTATCCTTCCAGATTATAGATCCTGTTATTCCTTCAGTCTCACTGGCATCATAGGAGGAGTTTTCTGGGCAATTCAGCATGTTCATTTCCACAGACCTGACTGGCAGCTGTCATTCTGAAGTGTTTACCATTTTCATAATATATAAAGAATATGTATTTTAAAGTCAGTGCTACACAAAGCTCAGAAATAAAATAAAAGGGAATTCAATAGATTACACCCAAGTATAGTAAAAAGACAAGGGAAGGTATCTCTATGCTCCTACTGGAAGAGATAAAGCCTCATATTGGATCAGCTCATAGAGCCTTTTTTAGGCAAAAAGCTCACTATCATCATGTCCATCACCAGTCCAAGCGGGAATTTCTCGTAGAATAGATTTTGGGGGAAAACCCACCGAGTGTAATATTGGTTTCTGCCCCAATTCGCTCCTTGTAAATCACTGCACAAGGGTGACATTTTGAACTAAACTGTTGTAGATGCTGCTGGGACTTCTAAGCTTTATTACCAATGTAAATTGTGTACAAACAGTATTTCCATATGAAATGTACGATAATAGTTTAGAGCAAGGATAGCGAATAACTGTACAAAATTTGATACTTAGAAGATAAAATACAGTGCTAAGCTTTACCAATATTTTAACAATTCTGTTCAGATTTATAGTAGAAGATGTTGTTGTAAATGTACCTTATAAGAAAATACATTTCCTTTTGCCTCTGTATATTAATAGCTTTGATTTGCTACGTCAAAGCTCAAAATGAAGCATGTAATAAAACTTTTGTTAAAATCACTTTCATAATAAACATAAAATGGAATGGATAACCCCTGCCTGCTGTTTATTTGTGAACGTGGACAAGTGTAATGTGGACAAGAATCAGAAGAGAACTTTTTCTTTTTTGATAGCATTTACATATTTTGGTCTAGTTTTCATCCCTAAGCAACAGAGGGCTTTTCCTTTCTCATAAAACATCTGGAGTTTGTGGGTGCTGGGCCACTGAATTAATTTCCTTCCAAAGAGGCTTCCAGGAGAGCTTTTCAGAGCAAGAAGAAATCCTGGCCACAGCGAAGCACCACATCACCAACATCCCTTCAAGACCTTTACACTATTTCTTTAACTCTGATGTTACCACGCAGGTTCCCTTTCCCACACGCCTCTATTGAGAAACAGCCTCAAAAAAAGAGGAAGGAAACTCTCTTCCACTGGTGGCCTGATGGGCTGTTCCCACCACAAGCTGCCAAGAAGATCTGTGTCTCCAAACACAGCTGCTGCTTGTCCTGCTGAGGATGAGAGGAAACTACACTTGCACCCAGAACAGTGACTGAAAGAGAGATCAAAAGTGTGGGTTCCCCCTCCAGCTTTCCTCTAGAAAAAGTGTGTTTGCTGCTGAATTTTACTATGGTTGTACCCTTGGGCAGTGTTGAGATTACAAAGCAAGTAGAACTTGTACAATCAGCAGCCCAAGTGATGCTGGTAATGATGAAAATAGATGATTGACAGAAAATAGACTCAGTGACCTCAGCAGTCATACCTGATTTGGATCACCTTTTGCAGTGCAGGTTGTCACTGCCAGCAGGCTCAGGCAGACAAAAAGCAGAGCTGTCATTAACTCAGTTGGTAGCACCTGGTGGAGGTTTGACAACACCTGGTGGAGGTTTGACAACACCTGGTGGAGGTTTGACAACACCTGGTACGGGTTTGCCGCTCAGCAGCCGGTGCTCGTTAGGAGCTGAGCACAGCCTGTGGAGCACTGATAGCACTGCAGCAGCCACCTGCTGCAGGACAGGCAGGAGACCTCCTATCCCAGCATCCTGCTGCATATCCTCATTTAGGTTGTTAAGAGAAAGCATTTACTATGTGACACTATGCTCTGCTGATTTTATATATGTTGTAAGTGATACAAATGCTGTCGGAATGACTGAGGACTGTCGGTGTTTGGTGTCACTGACAGGTGTGAAAGGCATAAGGAGACTGGCAGCAAAACATCAATTTTTTTTCCAAGCCCTTTTTCAGCTGGTAGCAATCCATTTAGGTGATGTGGGCAGTTATCTCATTCCAAGGAGATGTAACATCATTTTTATCGGGCCATGTGAGATGGCACTCAGCTGTGCCTACAGCTTCAGGGCTTTAAATGTGCAACAAGGCAGCTCCTGTGGAACACAGAGAAAAAGTGAACTCTTAAAGTTCCTAAAAATCATTGGAAGTCAAATTGATTACTAGTAACAAAGTATCTGTGTACAAGGACAAAAATCTTCAATGGAATTCTGGAGAGATCTCAGCTGACTGGAAGCTGGTGAGAGTTTTCCTGATTTTCAAGAAGGCCAAGAACGACGAGGACCCCGAAAACCACAGGCCTGTCAGTCTTACTTCAGTGCCAGGTAAAATCATGGAAAAGATTATTCTGGGAAGTGTTGAAACTTTATCAGGGGAGATTCAGCTTGGACAGACTCTTATAAAAGTAATATATCTGATGACATGCTGTGTATGCCTGAAGACACAGGAAAGGGAAGAACAGAGATCTGCCTTCCTGAAGGCACCCAACAGCTTGTGGAAAAACTGCAGCAAATAGATTTACTGCAGTAAATACGTTTCTTGGGGAAAACAATCTGTGAAAATATTGTTTACACCAGACAATTGTCAAATGCAGCAAAAGTATGTCCCTGCATCTCCTTTTCGCTATTATGTTAAGGTCTCTTCTGTCCCTTGCATCTTTACCTCTCTTGGTGCCAGAGAGGAAGGTTCTAACATGAAACGAGGAAAATTAAGTGGGCAATGCACATCGGATCTATTTGGATCAGACAGCCATAAACACTTGGAATAAAGCCACAAACTGCCAGACTCACAGAGCTCTGTAAAACCCCAGCTGTGTTTTTTGGGGGCAAATGCTACTTCACATGTGCCAACTGATGATAAATTTCTGCTCCCAGGGAGGAACTAAATGGAGGGGTGGTGGATAAGTCATTGGGACTGCTGTGACAAGAGGCTCAACAGCTGCATGGGTTGGCCCCCTACAGATAGTGCCAGAAGGCCAAATCCTCTTATTTTAGACTGGGCTAGTCCTGGTGAGCTCAGCCTTGCTGAAACCTTTTTGCATTCTCTGCAAATACCTTTGTAAAGTAACCCATGAAATTTAACAGGCACTTTGCCTGAGTAAGGACTGCATTGTTCAGGCACTGTAAATTAGCCAGTCTTGCTAAGGAAACAATCAGAATAAAATACTGTGGTGATTTTTTCTTTATGAAGATTATCCACCTGCTTTCCTGAGAGACTCACAGTGGTATTTCTGGGCTATGGCACGAGCAAGAATTAAGTGATGGAGCAGGATCACATTCCCCTTGCCTCTGGACAGGACATCATCACTGTGGCTTTACTGAACTAAAAAACGAAAATACACCCCACTTTTCATACTTGGTTCATTTGAGGGAAAAAAATGGACTTTTTTCTTTTTTTTTGGTAAGGCTAAAAAATTTTACTTAACTATAACATTATTATGTGTATTCTGGGAACTTTCTTATTTTTATAGCCATCTGTCAAAATCCAAACAAAAGAGACATAAACAAACGAAACTAACAACCAACTCAAATGAGGACTAGTAAACACCCCAGCTTGAGATGTCATTTTTTGTAGGGAACAAAATCTATGCCAAAAAAACAAGTTATGTAGGTTGATATACTTGATACTGTGTGGAAATGTATCATGTGTGCATATATAACATGCCATCAGGTAGGGAGTCTATGGGAAAGACAGAAATGAGGGGAAGGTGGCCTTTTCAGTAAGCAAGGAGTAGTAAGTGATCCGATCTCCACATTTTACAATACTAGGGCAAGATCAATGCCACAGCCATCTTCTTTTACCAAACCACAATATTAGCAAAAAACCATGTTCAAACTCAGGGTAGCAGGGCAGGAACCCAGTCAAGGAACACTGGAAATGCAACTATTTTTTGATCTTCTGCTGTTTAATCAGGGAGGTCCCCTCAGCGACATCCTAGAGCAGCCTTTATGCCAAGGAAATGTGGGAATGCAGCTCGTGGGGAGGCAGACACGGTCCCAGGCAAAGGGGAACATTTGCCTGCATTTACTATTCAGATATCCAACCTGAAGACTGAGCTGGATCCTCATCTCTTGAAGGGTGATGTTACAGCACGTAGGCACTACTTTTAATCTCTTTCTACTCCCTCTGTATCAAGCACAGTAAAGCCCTCGGAGCAGTCACCGAGTGTTGGACACCTACTCTTGTAGCTTTATAACCCGAGCTGAGACCAAAGCTACCAGTGATGTTTAGAGAGCCTCGGGTGAAACAGGTTTGGGCTATTCCCCAGAAAATCTTGGAAGGAAGTGAAGAAAATCTCTTCTGAACAGCACTGGGAAGGCAGTTCCCTGGTTGCAGAAAGCACATCTCCCTCTTATACTGAGCTACTTAAGAGAGGCCTGCGCGCTAAAATTCGCTTGTCGGTTCGAGACAATAATTTTAAAAAAAGCTTTTAATTTAAAGAATTACTAGTTTTTCCTCAGCAGCGCAACCCCCGGAGAGCAACTCCCGCTGCTGTGGGCTGTGCCAGCCCCCTGCCAGGCATCGCGCCGCGGCTGGGAAAAGCCCCTTCCTCGGGAAACGCTGGGAAAATAAGCGCCACTGGGGCAAGAAACGCTGCGATTTCACTGAAGCTTTTGTGATTTTATTAGAGCGAAGCAGAGGTAGAGCCCCCTTCTCCTCCGGGGCGTGTCGGACGCGGCTCCGAGCCCCGGCCTGGGCGGCCGAACCCCCTGGTGCCCGCGGGCACCTCCCTCCTCCCCGCCCTCCGCGGGGCCGGAGCCGCCTCCTCCCGGCGCGTTCCGGTCGGCGGCGGGAGCGGCGGGGCTCGGCCATGTCGGGGGACGGCGAGGAGGACCCGGCGGCCTTCGTGGCCCTGCACGGGGCCGCGCTCCGCGCCTCGGGCGTCCCGGCGAGGTACTGGGAGAGCCTGAGCCGAAAGCTGCGGGGAGAGGTGGGTGAGCCGTGCCCGGGGGAGGAGAGCCGAGCCAGGGGAGGGTGGGCTGCGGTGCGGCGCCGGTGAAATGGATCAGGTGCGCTGATGTATTTCCAAGCGCTTGTAGAGAGCGGAGGTGCAGCGCTGGAGGGAGCCGATGAATCCTGGAAGGAGGGGATGAATCCAAAGAAACGCAAATTAGCTCTGTCGCAGCCAAACCCACAGCAGTGTCCTAAAGCCTTGAGCCCTTCTTGTCGAAGAGGAATTTTAAAAAGCAGCAGCAGTATTAATGTTGCTATGTGTTAATCCATTACGGTTTGGGTTGGCTTTTACCAGATGTTTTTTATTTCTGGGTTTTTTTTCCCAGTTTGCTTGCACGCGGATCTGCCCTGCCCTCAGTCATTTATCAGTGCAGATCTGGCCTCCTGCACGCACAAGTTACCTGTCTCAGGATGTTTTCCAGGAGTGCTTTCAGTTTGTACATTATTTCCCGATCCAGTTAAAAGCTCCACCTCTCTCAGAGAACAGGGATGCTGGTATGAGAATGTTCTGGTAATAACAATTTAAGGACTGCTTTGTAAAGCATCTCGGAGGGGTGGTGCTGACTTTTTATCAGGGTGAATTTTGTAAGCTTTTGTAAAATTGCCATTTGTAGAGGCAGTAGCATAAATTTGGGGATGCTGCCCTATCCGAGTCTTGAGTTTCCCCTGTTGCAGCCCTGCCCAGGCATCATACAACCCATCCCCTTGCAGGAGCTGGTTGTGTTTCAGCTGGAGCTGAAGGGAATGTGGTGGCATAGGCACAGCTCCAGGATGGAGTATCCCTTTTCACCTTTGTAGCAACCACCTGCTCGCTCCCTGGAGCTTTGTGGCGTGAAAGGGAAGAGAAGCTAAGTCAAGGAGTCACTTAAAATAAAGAGCTTGTAAGGACACAAATTGAATTTTGAAGGGGTTTTTGGTTTGTACGCACCCAACCCGGCCTCGGTGCTGAGGAAAGCTGTCTTGGATTTGTGGAGGTAAAGGAACAAGGAACTGAGGCAGTAAAGAGGTGCAACCCGAAACTAGTTGTCTGGAGACTTGAGAGTGCTTGAGGGAGTCTGGAGGAGTCGACCTGGAGAAGGAGAGGCAAATGAGGTGAACTTTTAGTCCTGGGGAGAGAAAGAGATCTGATGGGCAGGGAAGGAAACTCATGGTGGTTTGCTGGAGGGCATGAGGAGCAGTGGGGAAAAAGTAGGGTCTGGAGAGAAGCATAGCAAGTCATGATAGCAGTGTTTGTAGGGAAGGAGTGACCAGCATTTAGAAGGTAAGACAGTGGAGTGCGAGGAGACCCATGATCCTGATCTTTTTACAGAGGCAGGATGACAAAAGGCAGAATGAAGAAAGTATGTGCCCTAAGGCAGCAGCTGCTCCTTCTGTTTCATTTTGCTTGCAGTGGTGGCCGAGCGTGTTCTTCCATACTCAGTGTTCCAGCATGTGTGGAGAAAGAGATTTAATGATTCCAGTGTGCTTGGGAAGGTAGATTAGTCTGCTGAGAGCGTTTGTCTCTGCTGCTGTAGTTTCTGGGTTGTGCCCAGAACAAGGCCAAAAGGATATTGAGAAGATTGGGATGTCCAGGAAAAGTTCCTGTGAGGAGTGCTGTGGACTGGGATGACCTCTTGAGGAGGTAGGGACAGAGCTACAGTACTTCACTTAGAACTGAACCACGAGGAATGGCTGGAGGAGAGCAGTAAAGAAAGCAAAGGAGGTGAGGGGACAGGATGAAAATGTTTTGGGAGCCTGTGTAATAAAGAATAACTGGGGGGGGGACAGTGCACTGTGGAGTATAGGATGAGTTTTCTTGTTTCTATGTGTGGAGGTGGGAGGAATTTTTCATTTGTCCTAACCTGTTGCAAAGATTAAAACTTTCTAGCATAGGACTTGAAAAATTTGCATCCATAATAGAGATAAAAATATCGCTTGCATCAGTTCCTCTAGAACCCAGCCCAAGCAACTGTTTTCCAACACACATGTGCTTCAACGTGGAATAAATGCACCCTCCCTCCTTTGTGTACACCAAAGCCTTAAAACTTGTGAAAAAAAGAATAGTTTGGCTGTTTTTTTTAAATTTCCCTTGAGGTCTGCTGGAGCAGCTTTCCTTCTGAGAGAGTTTTATGTTTGGAGGATATATTGGATTGCTCATTCAAAACACAGTGTATTTGCTAGATTGGTAAACCTGCCTTTATTTATCCATTCTGCGTTTAGCATTCATCATCTGCTGGGAGGAAAACTTCTGTGTTTCTGGCAGAAACTTCAGAAACCAAACAGATGCACATGTAATCATTTTTTATAAACACTAAAACTGTATTTCTATTACGGTGGCTGTTTCTTATGTTACTGGATAAACCTTGTGTAAGCCTGGAAAACGTAGTGCCTGCATCCAATTTTATTCATAAACTCTTTTTTTTTTTTTCCTATTCCAGCCATATGCTAAGTTATTTTGCAGGCCTCTGTGTGTTGCAGCAGGATTTTTATAGCCCTGAGATGTTGCTGGCAAAGGATTGCTTAGAATTTCATCCCAGCTAGAAAAGGAGGCTTTTAATTAATTACTAGAAGGATTGCAGCATGATAATATTATTAGGCTTTGCTTTGCAGAGCCAGGGAGGACAGGCTGTTGCTCAGAGTCTACCTGTGGCCTTTAAAGCAGTTTGCAGTTGTAATAATTGTCATGGCATGTGCCTGCTTTGTTATCGAGTTCTCTGCTGCGTTGGGTTTGTTAGGTTGGAACTGCACCTGAAGAGGAAGAGGGAGGGGTTTTGCCCAGACAGGTTTTGCTTGCAAGTAGTTGTGCCACCAAAATGTGTTGTTGGTACCCTTTTGTTCTCTTCCAGACATTGTTAGTTACTCTGGGGGAGCACTTGAAGGGAGCTCTCCCTGCTCTGCTTCGAGCCAAAGGTTGTGTTTTTCAAATCGGTGGCGTGATCTTCTCCAGCTGGTTTTTGCTTAAGTAGCTTAATTAAGATTCCCTTAACGCAGCTGCTGTGTTAATAGGTTCAGTGTGACAGATTACCTCAAAGGGAGGGGAGGAGGACAGGACAGGACAGCAGTGCTGTGTGTCCACACTGACAACGAGGTGCTTCTGCCACAAAGCCGTCAGTGTTTGCATCATCAATTATGAGTTTAAAAAAAACAACAAAAACCCTTGCAAAAAGCCACTGATTAAGGTGGTCCTGGGCTGCTGCTCCCAGAAAGGTGTATTTCTAATGTTCACCAAATCACACAATTCACTTCATACTTTTTATACTCTAGGAGATGTTTTTCATTAAGCATAATTCTTAAAAGTGGGGATTTTTTGCTAAATGCAGCTGCTATGGGCTCATGCATCGGATACTTTGTTGGAGGGAGAGTTCAAAACTTTGGTTTAGGGGTTTTGGAATCCCTGAATTTTTTAAGTCCTGAGATGATATCTAGTGAAATATGAAGCCAACATCCTGAGTGTCATAGAAGAACTTCATGTTAACATTTATCCAGGGGTGTTTGGTGAACAGGTGGAGCCTGTTGGAAGTGAGGGCTAAACCTGAGTCAGTGGCTCACCTAGTGTCTTACAAACTCTTAAGACAAAAGATGTAGAAAAAAGCATGGACCAAAGTGTAGAAAGCCACACAGTAGCACCTGTCAAGTGCTCCAGTGATTCACACTTCTAGTTTTAATCTTTTAATGACTTGGCTGCGGTTCCTTCTCCTGCCTAATGAGCTCGTTGAGGACGGCTCTGGATGCAGTGGCAGGAGCAGTGAAGTGTCAGTTCAGGCAAGGGTGGAACATGAGTGCCCTGGCAGATCTTTTTTGGCTGCCATGGGCTGGGATTAGCACTTGTTTGGTGAACCAGACCTGGGAGCTGATCCAGCTGGGAGCCAAACTGATGAAAAGGAGTTGTGAGCACCCCTGAAGGCCACTCTTCCCTTTGCTGGGACCTGCAAGCAGTTACTATGAATTTTCCAGGCAGCTGTGCAGAGACTTAAACATTGGTGTCTATTCTTACAACACAAGAGGCTGTGATACTGCTTAGCATTGAGTAATGTTATCCTCTTCCAGCAAAACTGGAAAACTAGGCATAAATTAGAGCTACTGACTGTTTTGACAGGCGCTGAAGTGAAAGATGCCAAGTCAGTTTCTGATTTTTATTTGTTTGTTGGGGGTTTTTTTGTAATAGGTTTATTTTTAATCTCTAGTGAGTTTGTTTGCAAACTAATTTTCTTTACCCTAAGAAAAATGCTTATGTTAGCCAACATATTGTTAGCATGTTCTTAGCATTTAGCTAAGAAGCTCTTTAGCCATTGTTGGCATCTGGAAGGTGTCACTGCCTGTGGCACCAGGGCTGGAACAGGGATGATCTTTTAAGGTCCCTTGACACCCAAACTATTCTATGATTCTTTTTTCTGATTCAGAACTCTGTTGGTAAAAGCTCTTTTTCTTCAGGTACCTCAGTGTACTTTAGCTTGGTTGTGGAACCTGGGTAGCACCTGGTTTTGCAGGTCTTAAATTGTTGATTTTAGCAAAGGTTGAGCCAAGGTATTCTGTTTTCAGCCTCTGGAGCTCTTAATGAGGCATTAAACTAACAGGCAATCATTAATAGACCTGTTGGTAGGAAAGAAACCAACAAAGCTTCCTGCCAGTGTTAACAAAGAAGCTTCCCAAATAAACAGCTCTATTCAAGTGCGAAATGATAAGTACTGTTAAGGTAAAAATGCCAATTTTTATCAGATTGCAAGCAGAAAATGTCTACAAGTGTTGCACCGTGCATATCAGGGCACTGCCTTAACCAATTGCTTGGTGTTTTGTGCACCTTCCATCTCAGGTGTTTGATGCTGGTGACTACTTTGGGATAATGCAAGTAGAAGAGGTGGATGATGAGGAAGAAGGTGATGAAGAAATGGAAGAACAGTTAAAAAAGAAGCCAAATCCTGGAAATGGACCTTGTTTCAAAGTTATTGTAACAAATGAGAATGGGCTTCAAGCCTCAAATCCCAATAGGTGAGTAGTGATTTAGGAACTAGTGTTCAGTCTTTGAGTTGTGTGAAACCCTGAAATTATAGTGATGGTTTGCCTTGAGACTTGTTTGACCCTGTTCAGAAATCTTCTTTTCCTACTCTTAAGACACAGCTGTGTGCTTGAAGAAAGGTACATTCACCTCACAAAGAGCACTAGGAGTGCAGAGTATGTTAACATTGTTCCTTTCTAAATCAGGCAGGAAGATGCTTAGAAGTTGGTTTTACTGAACTGAGGGGGAAGGCAACCTTGAAATGAATTCTGCAGAAATAAAACCAGAACTTTGCCTCGGCAAGACTGAGCCCGTGGGAAAAACCCACTGAAGAAGCGCTTGTGATCTTCCCAAATCCCAGGCTCAGGAGGCACTAAGCAGCTTCAGAGTAATATCCCTGCTTTAAACTTAAGTCATCTCCTTTCTAAATATGAGAATGCACAGCAATGGTTCAGAACTACCTCCTGTGATAATCTTGGGCTTCCTTGAAGCTTTCAGGTGTGTGTGGATGAAGGAGCAGAACACCAGCACGCCTGTTTGCTCACATTTCCAGAGAGCTTGACCTTAGCATTCTCTGGAGCCTTTAATTTTAAAATTAAATGAGGTTTCATCTCTGTGTGGAATCTGGGATACAGTAACTGTTTAAGGGTACTCACCCTGCGTGACAGCTGGCATGTTTTCAACTTTCTGAAATGTGGGTGGTGGGGTGGTTTTGTTGTGGTGGGGTTTTTTTGTTTGGTTTGGGATTTTTATTAGCAAATAAAAGTAGAATTCAGATTTTTCTCTGAGGTGGTGCAGTAAGATGATATAACCAAAATATTGAATAACTGTGTGGTTTTCCCTCAAAATCATGCTGCCTAAATCAGGGTTAAACTTGTCAAGGGAAGCTGTGCCAGATGTGTATGATTTTATTTTGGGTTAGATTGTAATTCTTTTAACAATGCTTTTTTTTTTTTTCCTAAAAATAACTTGGTGACACACCCCACCCAAGTTAAAAAAACAAACCAAATTGAAACTATCAAAACTTAAAACTTAGTAATTTTCTTTTAATTTAATTGATGATGAGACCTCTCCACCCAGTTTTGCAGAAGACAGTAGATGTTACAGAGCTCATGGCTGACAAAGTCCTGGAATAATTTTGCAAAATAATGTCTTGTTTTGCTTCTTCAGGCAAGAATATCAGGTTGATGCAGTGGAGTTAATAGTGATTGAAAGGCAAGAAAGAACTAGGCTTACAAACTGAGTGTTCTATTCTCTGTTTGCTCCTCGTTTTCACTGAAGCACTAATGCACAATAAGCTTTCTAGAACAAAACAAAGAGTGTAAAGTTACTGCTGGAAAGTTTACTAATCTGTAAAGCCACGGTGTGTACTCTGGGAGTGACTGGGGTGAGTAAGAGGAGATTTAGTTATCACACCATCTGCAGGGAAATTCACGGAAGGTTTGGCTGTAGACGTGTGAAAACACAGCGGTGTAATGCCACCAAAATTCCCTTTAAGCGTTTTCCTGATCGACCACGCCTGGACATACCGTGTGGAACACGCCCGGCAGCAGCTGCTCCACGTGCCCGGGCTGCTGCACAGGATGGCCAATCTCATGGGAATCGACTTCCACGGGGAGATCCCGGACGAGGGCAGCATCGAGCAAGTGCTGCAGGAGATGTGGAAGTACAACCAGACCTACCAGCTCTCTCAAGGGGTGAGCCTCGAGTGGGGGAACAAAAAGCCTCGTTAGGATGAGAAACATTTCGGGGTGAAGACTTTGCAGGAGGTGGATATTAACAGAGATATGTACTCAATTAACAGAAGTCCTTTACAGGCATTTCAGAAGAGCTAAAGCACATCTAAAGCTTTCTGATGAGAGATTTGAAGGGATTTTTATAGGGAGGAGAAAAGTCCACTGTAAAAGAAGTCTGCTTGTGTGTTATGTCTTTTTTTTTTTTTCCTACTCTAAAGTTTTTCACAGTGGAGGAAAGAACCTCTCATAGAATCAACTTGTCTTGCATGAAAGTGTGTGTTCTAGCTGTGTTTGCAGTTCTGCTCCCCTGTACAGAGTGCTTCACACACCAGGGCTGTGTGTACACTGTCAAATAACTTGCCTTCCTGGTTTGTTCATGCAGTGTAAATGTTTGCTTACCCTCAGGTGAGAGCCAGCTACCTTTGAGATGGAGTCTAAGTGTTTGCAGGCATAACTTACTCCAAGGGCTGCTACTCTTAGGTGATAAAACACCAGGTTTAGTCACCCTGCCCTGTGTTCTTCAGCTCTGTACCAGCATGTGCTGAGCCCTGAGTCACTTCAAGTGCACTCATACCACTCCTGAGGGAATACATCTCCCAGGGTTCAGCTAAAACACCTGCTGCAGGGTTTGCCATGTAGCTCCAAGGCTAGTTTGAGTCTTTAGGATTAAAGAGGAGAAAGGTGAATCTTTGGGCTGAGCCCTGTGCAGATTGGGCAGGGCTAACCCTGAGCGTGATCAGCATCTCTTAGCTCAGGGACTTGAGGTTCTTCTCTTCCTATTAATTAATCTTAAGCTTAGCTCACAGTAGAACCAGGCCTGTAAAACCCCTGAGAAAGGGATTCATTGGGACTGCTCTTTCTTTTTCCTTGAATAAAAAGGAGATCTGAACAATATCTCTTGAGTCTTTCCTATCCCATGTGTCTTTGTTTCCCAGCTTGTCATGAATAGCTTGTGAGGTGGAGTTATCTGTGCTGCCACTTTAAAAGTGATTTTCTGGAAGGTAATTAATTCAGCCTGTAGTTAACTTGTCTTCTGTTCCCTTCTCTGGCATTGAGCTGCTTGAATATCTCAAGTCTAATCTCTCTGCCCCATTTCTCACTCTGTAAAAGGGCCACAGTGGTTCCACCAAGCAATTTAAAGTTTATTCTTTCTTTCAGGATTTTTTTTTTCATGACAAATGCTGCAGGAAGGGGTACTTTGATGAAAACTAATCCTTCTGTCTTTGGTGCTTTTCTTGCACTTGGTATGTGCAGGATATCTCACCCTGTTTCCTTTTACAGACTGCAGAGGAGAAGGTTCCTGTGTGGTACATCATGGATGAGTTTGGATCACGCATCCAGCACTCAGATCAGCCCAGTTTTGCAGCAGCACCTCTGTTTTATATGCCCCAGCAAATTGCTTACACTGTTCTCTGGCCTTTGAGAGACCTGGAAACTGGGGGTAAGTGTGGTTTTATTAATTTTTATTTAATGCCTGCAATAGAAGATGGGCCATATTCTTACAAATCACTGAGCATTTCTCAGTAGAACAAATATTTCAAGACCAAAATGGCTGCATATTTGTAATGCTGTCAAATTTAAAAGTCCTCTGCCTGGTATTTCCATAATTTATAAGATCAAGACCTTGATTACTCTAAAAATGTTGCTGTTGTTTTATTTGCAGAGAACTTCAAAGTTGCATCACTGTTGTAGTGAAACTGCCAATCCAGTCGTCTGGGGGTTTAAAAAAAAAACCTCCTTAAAAGTCTGTGTGTAGCTTTGAGTCAGAAAGTCAAGTACTGAAAGCTGGGAAACACCAGGCCAGCAGTTTATTCCTTTGCCTCCCTCAAGTGGAGAAGATAAGCCTCCTAAATAATGCCCTCCTTGTTGTAGGTCTTTAATTACCTCTAATTTAAGTAACAAAAGCTGTGGTGGTGTTAACCCTCCGGCTGTCATTTGTGTGATAGGCCATGATAAGGATTTTCCATGGAGGAAGAAAGACAGTTCCTAAAGGTTCTCCCTGTTCTGCTGCAGATGAAGTCACTCGTGATTATGCTTATGGGGAAACAGATAGATTGATCAGGAAGTGTGTTTTGCTGCCCTGGGTGCCTGATGAAGTGTTGGATGTCAGCTGCTTCACACCAGAGCCATCAGATGAGTATTACCAGGTATCATTTCAACAAGCTGATATCATATTTTACCTCTGTCAAGAAGGGGCAGCGTCTGAAAAAAAAACATTGCAGGAGTTCTGATTGTGCTTCTTTTTAAACCTTAACACTGATTCAGTGTGGATATTTGATGCACTGGATTTATGACTGTAGCACTGCTGCTGAAGTCCTGAGTTACAGAAAGATCTGTTTTACTGTTTTAGGAGTGGTTATACATTTTTCAGGCTGTCTACCAGGCTGCCCAATTAATGTCATGGCTTAAAACCATTGAATGTTGGAGCAGAGACATCTTTAATTGGGTGGCACTGTTATAAAATACTCATCTGGTTTGCTTCGAGCTCTCCTTTCTAATAAAGGATATTTTGGATATTTTAAGGATGTGAAAATTAATGTTTGGAATCTCCTTTTCATGAACCAAGTCTGCATGAGATTCACTTTTAAGAAAAATGAAGAGACCTGATGCCCGTGAGGATGCTGTCCTGGCCACTGACAGCATTCAAAGTGCAGCTTCTAAAGATGAGTCTCTACCCCAGCTGTCCATTTCTTATGAGAGATGAGAGGCAGAAAAGGCTGTGTCCAGCTTGTTAACAATGTCTAGTCAGAAATGAAGTTAACCTGCTCCTGCTAAAAAAAGGCATGCACTCCAAATAGGCTGTCTTGTAACCTAAGTCTGGTCAGGATTTGCATTTTTGGAAGAGGTGAACTTTGCATGAACAGATAAGCAACAACAGTGCACCCTTAGTTTATGTCTTACATGTGTTCTCTGGGTCTCAGATAAAGCAATTTTTTTTGCATGTGTTTTCATTCTGCTTTGCTACGATCAGGTCAAGGTAACGAATTGTGTGTGGCAAATGGGTGCAGTGTCCACCTTTACCACCCCACCTTTAAAATACCTTCTCAGAGTAGCCCTTTTTTTCCCCTTAATTGTGTCTCTGCCACTCAGCTGTTGAGATGACAGCAAAACACTGCTGCTAGAGCCAACCCAACAGAGCTTTCTTTTCTCTAGAATGTCTTGCAGTGGATTAAAGTCTGAACTGGTGACAGACCAGTGAGGAATAGCTCAGGGCACATCCTTGCCAGAAGTGACACTGGTAGAAAGAGCTCCTGTGTTCCTGACCCTTCTACTTCCCCTATTTCCACATGAGCAGAGCTGCATGCACATAAATAAACTGCAGGCAACTCCAGAGATGTGTTTGCAGCACTAATATGTGAGCCAGCAATTCTGCAGGAAAGTACAGTTGGGTGAAGATGTTTCTAAATGCTTCTGTAAGTCAGACCACTTCAAAATTGTTCACTGCAGTCACTGTGCAATTTTTGCAACTGCTTTACTACTGTGTGCAAAAAATAATTAGTTAAATGGGCTGTGGTGTTGGCCTTTGCTGTAGCTAAGGATATTACATTTCTCATTCTGATTTTTCTGAAAGCTTCAGTGTTCTATGTAAAATAATCAGTTGTTGCAACAGCCGTGTGGCTTAATTTTTGGGCCTTTTATTTCTTGTTCATTTTTTACTAATAGGATTCCCTTCTGCCTCTGCTCTTGTACTGATTTATTTGTTTTTTCTGAGCAGCTTATTAGACAACATAATGCAATTCTCAGAATGTAGCTCTGGTGAAATTCAGTTGCACCAAAGGCAACAACCAATGAGACATGCAAGTGGACTGGCATGTTTCCTGGGATTACAAGTCTATAAAAATTGTTATATGAATTTTATATATACCTATATATTTAAAACATATTTATATATTAAATATATATAAATATATATGTGTGTTTAAATACTTACATGGAGAATAGAAATTGCAGACAATTATCTGTGAAGGTTTACAGTCTGAGAAAACTTCACCTGGCTGAACTTCAGCAGGATATTGCTAATAAAGTGCTTGGATGAACACTGACTCACACAGAACATTTTGCCTTGTAGCTTCACCTGAAAGATAATGTTGTTTTTTCAGTCACTTCTTTTATAAACCTGAATGTTCACACTTTAAAACTCAGTTTGGTTTTAGCTGCTGTTCATATTGTGGAGTTTGACCTAAGGCAGTTCTTTTATTCTGCCTGGTATTAACTTTTTGTGCTTTTTTGTGTGTTCCAGGCCATTTTAGCAGAAAACAAGGAAAAACTGCCTGTAGTGATAAACCCACCGGTTTATGCCAAAGACAAAATTTTCAAGTAGGTATCTGCAAACAATGCTCCCTTGCCAAGATCATGTGTAGTAATTGCAGTGTGTTCAGGCTGAACAGCCTTTTCCAGCTTTGAGGAAAGTTAAAGGTGTGATTATATGTAGCCACTTGCCTGAGATTTTGACTTACAGGTTACTCTTGTTGAATTTATTCTTCAAAGTGTATAATTCACTTTCAGAATTTATAAAAAATAAATTTAGTTGGGTTTTTTTGGTGTTTGGGGTTTTTTTAATTATTTTTTTAAATAAGTGCCACCTTGTGGGTGAAAAGAAAGTTGCATAATGTTTTAACACACACAAGTGATGTTTTCACTAAAAAGTGTGATTAAAGGGTATAATAAAGACTTCTTTTCTGCATTATAGAATGTATGTCCATAGGGGTGCCTGTGCTGCTCTGTGCTGTGGGAATGTAACAGTCTATTCCCCTTCTTCAGATGGGATTTCCACACAGGAATCTTACCAAAACCTGGGATGTTTTAAGTTGTGTGGACCGTGTGCCGTGAAAGCATTCCAGAGGAAAGCTGGAAGGACGTGGCCCAGATGAGGGGTTTCTGTGAGCAGCAGCAGTGGTGCTGCATGGCCAGGCTGCCCTGTGACTGGTGTTCCTCCAGAAAAACATACCCTTGCTTGGCATGTGCTGTGAGCTGTGCCCCAGGCTGTTTGTAGGCTGACCCTGGGATCTGAGTCCTTGCTCGAAAACATTTTGCTTCAAGGGTGAGGTTGCACTAAAATGTGTCTTGTGGGTTTACTCACACACCAGCTTCTTGTGCTGAGCTGATTTGTTATTCACTAGAACAACTTTGCCTGGCAAGAACTACTGAAAATCAAACTCACTTTTTGCTGGGAGGCATTTGTTAACTTGCTCAGGGATAGTCTAGATTCTGTTATTTAGTTGAAACCTGTGGTTACAAGATTGAGCAAAAGAAAGCAAAAGCTGCTTTTTTTAGTCTCATATACTTGCCTCTTTTTCAGATACAGGAGTCAAAGAGGATTCTAATAGGATGTTGGGAAATGCTAATTTATTTTTCACTGCTACCTCTTTCTTTTGCATCTTCTGTTCCAAGTGAATGACATTCACAACAGACATTACCCCTGTCTCTTTTTGACTGGAGTAAGGAAGTTTGCCACAGGTTTGACTTTCAGCACTGATTAATTGCTTTTAACACCTCAGACTTAGGTTAGGTGAAAGCCTTGGGTTCAACCTCCTCGTTACCCTAGCTGGTAAGAATTTTTCCTCAGTTCATGAACCAGAGGTTCCAAAGGTATTTGCTGTGGTGGCAACTGGAGGGGAAAGAAGCCACTTCTCAAAATACATGAAATTGTACAAGTTTTATCCAACCATGTTGCTTTTCAGAATGAGTGTAGGAAGCTACACTCATTCTGAAAGCTACTCAGAAAAGTAACTTTTAACCCTTTTTCCTGAGCTGGAAGCCAGAATAGATCCATTTGTGTAGATCTGATGACCTTTTTGCTCCTCTGACCTGTTAGCCAGGTTTGGGTCTTAGGACTGCATGGGATTGGTGTCTTTGTGGGATGGTGCCTTGTGTTGTGGGGTGTGTTTGTCAGGAACCCATGTGGGATTGCCTGAGCAACTTAAATTTTAGCAGTTCTCCTGCTGCATGTGTTCTTCCTTCTGTGCATATTTGGCACATGGAGCTATGCAAAGGCATCTTACACACTTTTCTTTTTAAAGAAGTTATTTCCCCCCCGTGACTGGGCTATTTTTGCAGTTCATCTTTTCAGAGAAGTGTCTGGGGAATAAATCTTCCAGTTGGTTAGTAGTGGAGGAGGAGAGGAAAGTTGTACAACGGGTAAGAATAGGTCTGGAAAGGAGGAAGGATATAGTAGTTTTCCATGGAAAAAATTAGTGGTTGCCTGGTCTGTTTAAATGTTCCCTTACTATAAGAACAGTTTTTCTGTATCAGTCTCATTTTTGAGTCAACATGCTGAATTCTGAACTAAGTGACCTCACTTTAAGTAAAATCATCAAAATAACCCCTATTTTAGCATCCAAGTCACTGGTTTTATTTGAGAGGGGAGTTTCCTAAGATAGGCAACATCTTGCCTCATTCTTGGTCATGTACTGGGATGTGTGTCAGGTTTGAGTTGGGTTTTGGTGTGGTTTTAAGTGAGGTTGAGAGGAGATTTGTATTCAACCTCAGAGCTGCATGTATTTCCTCTACATGCCTAATGCACACACTTCCATGTGTTTGGTTATTTGGAATTGCCTCTGTGTGGGAAGTTCTGACCAAAGGAAAATAATCTTTTGAAGCTACTGAGTTAACCTGACAAGATTTCCTATGACTTTCTTTCATGGGGGTGACAGCAGGTTGATTTTTGGAGCTCTTCCAGCGTTGAAGGTATTTACAAGTCATAGTGGATTCCTGTTAGTGCTTCTCTGTCAGGGGCTTGGTCATCATCTTCTGAGCTGTTACTTCTGTGAAGCTGTCAGAGCTAAACTACCTTGGAGATTGCTGTCTCAAAACACAGTGTTTTGAATCTGTCCCACTTCAATTTAAAATGTTTTTGTGTATCACAGAGAGCGTGTATTGGAAAACCGTAATTCTTGTAGAAAGCCAAGATTGAAACTTCTCTCTTCAAACATGAGTTGATCAGTCCCAGATCAAACTGATGTTTCCCTTCATTTTTCTCTTTCCTTTTTTTTTTTTTTCTTCCAGGGTTTTCACAGACATTCAGCAAGTCCTCAACAACCTGACACATCCCCGTTTTGTGTTCACAGACAGCGAGGGGGAGGCAGACATCCTCTACAACTTCTCGCACTTCAAAGATTACAGGTTGGAATTGTCCCCCCTGAGAATATAATTTTTTTTAATTTTTTTTTTTTTTTCTGTAAAACCTGTGTTCCCAAAGGCCTCCCCAGCCTCCCTCCTTCGCCAACAACTTGTTTGTTTTGTAGGAAGCTCAGTGAGGAGAGGCCTGAGGTGATGGTGAATCAGTTCCCGTGTGAGAACCTGCTGACTGTCAAGGACTGCCTGGCATCCATTGCCAGACGAGCTGGAGGCCCAGATGGGCCAAGGTGGTTGCCTCGGACTTTTAACCTCCAGACAGAGTTGCCTCAGTTCACCAGCTACTTTCAGCAGCGTGACAGAAGGTGACTCATGTTCCCACTTCCTTAGTTCCCTGCTTTATTGATCCCAGATTTCCTCAAAAACCAGTAACCCACATTTTGGGCTTGGCAGCTGTTGCACCACCACGAGTTGGCTCTTGCTGCTTTTACGTCCAAGTGAATTTTGGCTGGAAAGCTTGAGCTTTTTAGACTTTTTTTTTTAATGTAACAGTAGTTAAGCAGCACATTCTGAAACCCAGGAACTTTTTGAATACAGATTTGAAGTTTGTTGCTTTTTATCTAGTCACAACCTTACCTCTTGTATTTAACTGATACACAAAGGCTTAAAATGTGTTTGCAACAACTCTGGGGGTTTTTTTCCAGGGGACAGTAGCAGTTGTTCCTGTACTTAAGCCAGAGGGGAAAATGTTTAAAGTACTTGGGTTCTTTAAGGCTGTGAAAGTAAACTTTAGTTTTAGTGTTAACATAAAGCAATTGTGGAGCTTTAGGGTTTTAAATCTGCAGCATCACCCTGTCCTAAACTATCCTAAAGGATACATGGAAAGACCAGCATATTGCCAGTTTTTTTCAAGGATATCTCAAAGAATTTTGCACCTGGAGGTGTCTGGGTACTAGAAAGGGTGATGATGGTGCTGTGCTTTCATTTCCTTGTAATGTGAGCTGTTTAGGTATTGGGTGGTTTCTTCCCAAAGAGATGAGTTGTGGTGTCATTTAGTGTTAATGATTTGGAGGTGTCACTTAGGAATCAACTTGGAATATGGCATGATACCCTGCCAGAACGTCCCCTGGCAGACTCCTGGCAGGGTGATTCCATATGGGATTCCATATGGAGACCTGTGCATGGCCATGGGGGTGCTGTCCTGTTGATGGGTTGTCTTCCCCCTTTGATGGAGTCAGATGCAGAAGAAGGAAATAACCACTGAGATCAGGCCCTTAATGAAACAAATCATCTGTGAAAGATACCATTGCTTGTTCTCCCCTTTTTTCCTAACACCTGCTGCTCCCATCTTCCAGTCAGAAGTCCTTAGTTCTTGCACTGCAGCCCACAGCTTTATAAAGTATTTTTTCAGGAGGGGATATGGACCTGTTCAAGTGGATGTTCAGGCAGAAGAATGAGGATACTTACAAGTGTTGCTCTCTCTCTATCTCTCAGAGGAGAAGACAACCATTGGATATGCAAACCATGGAACTTGGCCAGAAGCCTGGATACCCACATCACCAACAGCCTTAACAGCATCATCAGGCACAGGGAAAGCAGCCCAAAGGTTAGAGAGAGCATGGTTTTGAACGGGATTTAAAGGGCAGAGCTGAAAAAGATGCTTCATGGAAGGAGGTCTAAAAACTGCAAAGGAAATTTTATTTTCTTCTGATTTCCTATGCTGAATAGATTCAGTGACACTTTAACTTTCTGTGGTCTTGCTTTGTTGCAGGTAGTGTGCAAATACATTGAGGAGCCAGTGCTGTTTCACAGGGAGGACGTGGGGATGGTGAAGTTTGACATCCGTTACGTTGTGCTGCTGAGGTCCGTAAAGCCACTCAGGCTGTACAGCTATGATGTGTTCTGGCTGCGTTTCTCCAACAGGTAATTACCTTCCCCTCACGGGTCTTTGACTTGAATCTGACCCTTGGAGAGTCTTGGACTTGAATCTGACCCCTTGGAAACTTAAGGAGTTGTTCTGTTCCTCAGGGCATTCTCACTCGATGACTTGGACAACTACGAGAAGCATTTCACGGTCATGAATTATGCTCCTGGTGTAACATTAAAACAGGTGAGCAAACAGCCCAAAACACTCCCTCACCTTACTATTGTTAGAAGATCTTCCAGTGCCTGCTTTGTGACTATTAGGAAATAACCTATTTCAAAGTGCCCCAAGTCCTAAGCAAATATTTCCTAGACTAATTCCCCTCTTCCCCCCAGTCACCTGTGATTCTATAAGGTAACACATCCTGAGTATAACCCACAGGTAGAGAGACAATAAAAGAGTTACAGGAAATGGCAGCTTGTCATTATCAAAGCCTTAGTGTGGTCTTTGATAACAACAAATGCTGCAACAGAGAAGGTGTTCAGGAACCAATTCCTTCGTTCTCCGCCTGCATTTGTATGAGTGGCAAAAAAATATTGGGTATTCCATTCTCATGTCAACTAAACTGTTTCAGGTACACTGTGAAGACTTCATTCCTCTGTTTGAAAAACAATATCCTGAACATCCTTGGACAACAGTACAAGTAAGTCAGAAACTCATCTTTCTCATGTAAATGTTCATGGATCTGTTTGGGTTTTTTTTTTTACTCAGCTTTTCCATTTTTATCTCATAAGACATATTTCATGTGTGTCAGTTCTACCAGGGATATCACATGCTGACCTTTACTTTAGAAGCATTTCTTAACTTTGCATAATTCATTCTCAAACACTTGATTTTGAATTTGATTTCATGATCTGAGGATTTTATTTCATGATTACACTGTGTTGGACTTTTAATACAGCCAGTCCTCACTACCTTTTTGTTGTCATTAGGTCTAAATGCACATTTTGAAGCCAGTGCTGTCCAGATTTTCCTCTGTTGCCTGGTGTAACTATACAAGCTCTAAGAAAATGTATTAATGAAGTGATTAGAAACATGCTTATTGCTTTTGTGGAACCTCACTTCTCATTCAGAGACCTTTTTTCTCTTGTTAGGCAGACATTTTTAAGGCATTTGCTGAATTGTTCCAAGTTGCCTCGGCTAAACCTGCACCTCTTGGCATCTGTGATTATCCCTCATCCAGAGCAATATATGCCATTGACTTGATGCTTAAATGGGACACCAGCAGAGATGGTGAGAAGAACATTTATTTGAATGTTGAATCCTTTATTCTGTTAAGTTCTTGGCTGCTTCCCTTGTGCCCCTGCTGCTCTTGTTCTGTTTGGAGAAAAACAAAACAAAACAACCCAGGGCAGGGGGAGAAAAACTTGACTAAAGGACCCAAACCAACCGTCTTCTGTAACCTCTGGATTAAAGACAGGCAGTGATTTGGGATCTCTCTAGAGCTTGTATTAATCTGCAGTGTTTGTGTTCGCCTTTCCAGGGAAAAGAATCATGCAGCCTCAGATCCTGGAGGTGAACTTCAATCCTGACTGTGACAGAGCCTGCAAATACCACCCTACTTTTTTCAATGATGTCTTCAGCACCCTGTTTCTGGATGAACCCGACAACTGCCACGTGACATGCGTTGTGTAGCCACGGGAGGTGTGACTCTGACCAATCTCCTTCTCAGATATGCTTAACAGCAAGATAAATATTTCAGTTCTATGAGCTGCTGATGCAACTATTTTCCTATACTGATAACCAAGGGGGGAAAAAAAGAAATATTATCAGAAGCATATACTGTGTTGATAACCACGTTGTCTGCGTTTTCCTTGTCTTCCTTTGTTCTTTCTTGTAAATCATTGGTGTGTGTTAGAAGTGTCTTGTTTATTGAGTATGGGAGACCTCAAAATAGGATAGTAATTAGGGCAGTGGACTTGTTTTTCAGGTAGCCTGATGACTTGCTTGCTGGGAAGCGTTGCACAAGTTCCCTGTGTCAACATTAAAATTATAATTTACTGAATCATGCTGGAGTTTGTATCTCTTTTTCTTATCTATCCCTCCTTAGACAAAGATCCAAAAAGTTCTGGTGGGAAAATAATAGGGTGTTTCTGTGCAATGAACACAGGGTTAACGAGACTAAAGATTTTATGGCTCTTCCTATTTTTCTTATTTAAAAAGAGGCAAACCAAACCCACAGCTTTTAGGAACCCTTTAAGGATGCTGGCTGTCCTCCTTAAAATAAATCAGATTTTTGAGAAGGGGTCAGTAAGAAGGAGGCAATGTCCAGGGCAGCACAGGAATGCAGAAGCCTGAAGGAATGAAAAGGATTTGGAACACTGTCCTAGAAGCCCAAGCAGTTTTTGGACTTCAGAGTTTAGGCCCTAAGGAAGGGGTATTAGGGAGTGGGGTGTCAGCTTGAAATTAATTATTCTTGATCTCTCTTTGCTTAGATCAGAGTAACTGGCTGAAATTTAGGGTTGCAAAAAATCCTGCTGTCATGACATATATATTGGGTGGACAGTCATTATTTCAATCAGGGTGTGTTTGAGAGCAAAGTATAGTTATCAAATTGTAGAAATATTCTAAGCCTTGCTCCAAACTTGGTGAATATGCAGCACATTATCCCTCATGACAAGGAAGGGGAAGGGATATTTGAGGCTATTTCAGGCTGGTCTGCAGAAACCCACTTCTTCCCGCTGACTGGAACACAGGCTGGAGAAATAAACCCATCTGGGACTTAGGAAAATGGGATTGCACAGCCAGAAGTGGTGCTCTGAGCCACGCTGGCCTCCTGCTCATGAATCAGGACTGGTTTGGACCAGTAAACCTGACTAAAGAAACATGGTGAAGTGCTTTAACACAGGTGGTGTGACTGCTTCCAGTGTAGGGAAAAGGTTTGGCTGTGATACAGGATATCCTAATGGATGTAAGGAGACATTCAGATGCATTTGGCACTTGTAGGAGAGCAAAAGCATTTTATGCCTTCAGAGGATCCGAAAACATGTAAGAAATTGCCTGTGGATCTAAAGGGGAAGGTGGGGCCTCCTGGCTTCTTTATAGGTGCTCTGAGTTTCCTGTTTTGTCTTGCCCAGTGCAGTGTGAGGGGAAGAGATGAAGGGCTGTCTTTGATAAGACAATAAAACCCTGTTACCTTCTGCTCCAAACAATTTACAAACAACACAAGCAAGGAACAAGGTAAGTTTTACATGTCGTTTAATGCATTCAGCTGTCAGTAGAATGTGCCTTGCTTCAGAGTGTTAAGGCACAAAATGTTAAAAAGAGCTTGTCTTCAATGTTTCCAGAGTACAGTGACCAGAAGACAAATCTCTGGCAGCAGTAGTGGGACTGTGCCTGGTGATGAACACGAGAGATTCAGGCCACAATCACCCCTGCCACTGTTAGGAGCACCTTTCTGGAAGCTGTGTTGGTGTGTGGCTGGATTTCTTCCTCTGAACATGATGAAGTTGCAGTTCCTGCTTATTTCTGGTAATAGCTAAAATGCTGCTGTCATATAAAACATGATGCTGTCACAATGTAGCATTAGTACTTTAAAATCAACACCACTTTTTAGTTTGCTGTAAAACCCAGTCAGTGACTTGCCTGGTAAAGGCATATTTGTTTTGACAAGTACTGTTTTGTCAACTTGTAGTTAGCAAACTAATGGTGTGAGCAGTTCAGCTAGAAATAAAATAAGGCCACAACTTTTATATATAAAAAATCATTGCGGGGGTGGGTGGGGGGGAAGGTTCTTTCTGGCTGAAAACTGGTTATTCAGGTTTTTTCTTGCTGGGATTGTCCTTCCAGATCCGATAGTTGAGTGCAGAAGCCATGGTGAGCCAGGCTAAATAAGGAACCATCAAATAAGCTGCTGTTCTGTTGATGTTGTACCAGGAAGCAGCTGTAGCTGTTGCTGTCCCAGTTGTAAGCAGGAGAGTCACCAAGCCCTGAAACACAGAAGGTGGTTAGTGTTGTTTCTCCTCGTTGCATTTCTTTGACTCCACAGTCTTTGTGTGGCTTTTCCCACCTGGCTCTGTCCCTCTGTGAGCCTATTCCTTCCCAGAAAACCAGGCAGGAAAAAAAAGACAGATTTTTGCTGAGTTAAGAATCAATTCAACTTGTAAAATGATACAACAGGTACAAGAAAGGGCATTGCAAACTCTTCTCCTGTTATGGCATCTCATGTATATCTAGAGAACCAGGAAAATATTTTATTTTTTTTATTTTTGAGGCAAGCTATTTCTCTTCAGAGAACTGCAGAAAATGAGTCTCTTCTAAAATGGGTGTTGATTACCTGAATAATGTTGTAGTAATAAGCTTCTTATCACTGCTGTTTGGCAGGGAGACCCAGGAATTGTAGTAGGGCATAAATGTTTGCATTTTGTAGTCACACAGAGCTCTTACCAAAGGTTGGCAGGAAGAGCTGCTTGAAATCCACACATTTAAGGATGCTCTAGAGAGGTAAATCCTCTCAGGTGGCTGCTGGCATGCATTAAAGAGAATTTTAGAAAACTTTTTTTTTCTAGAAAAGCCTTTTTTCTGTCCTCAGGCTCAGGATTATGAAACAAACCTTTCACCTGAGCACCTTGCAAACAGGAGTAGAAGCCTTTGACAGAGAAATCTCAGTTTTCCACTTACCCATCCCACTTTGTGAGCTCCAAAAAATACTGGGGTCCATGCCCAGTTGAGTGCCAGCTGCCCTGCATACAGACCCAGGGGAACCACTGACTTCTCATTGAAGCCTCCCAGTTCCTTCCACACCAGGTAGGAGCTGTATCTGTAGGGAGAGAAGGGAAGGTGGAATTCACTGCACTGGTTAGAAAGCTACCACACGTTCTTGGTCAAATGAAATAGATTAATAATTAATAATAGATTAATTTGGAAAATTACATGTACAGGTACTACCCTCACATTTATTTGGTTTTAATTTTCCTAAAACTACTGAAGGACAGTCTTAGAAGAAATCCCAGTGCTGCACCTTGACAGGCCACTCCCTCAGAATACGCGAGGAAAGCAAATTAGTGGCAGCTTTGCAAGCTCCTGCTTTTGATGTGGATGTTTGTGCACACAAAATGTCCCATCCAACCCACACACAACTCCCCAAACAGGTTTCTACCTGTCCAACAGGCAGCTTGACACAGTTTCTTACAAACACAGAGCCACAGGAGTACAGTGATAGTTCTCTGGGCCAGCACCGTACAGGAAGAAACGTTGAGATCAGGTGAAGTGCCTTAAAACATACCCCATGGATGTATAGAGAGTTCCCCACACAGGAGCAAACACCCAGTTGGGTGGACACCAGGATGGTTTCTGCAGAGTTTGATACCACGTTGGGATTTCCTTTTTGGTTATAGTGCTTCCTAGAAATCCCCCTGCATGGGGCAGGAGTGTGAAACCCACCGCCGGGGCCCAGGCTGGTACCACTTCCATGGAGACAGTGAACCTGGAACAAAACCAAACACGTGGATTGGCACAAAGAGTTTCCATTTTGAGCAGATTTAAAAGATGTACAGGTGTGGGATCTGATCCACAGCCTACTCTGGTCACTGAGAAATTAATGGGTCTTGTCCCAGCTTCACTGGACAATACTCCTGTAAATTGGGAATGAGGGTGGCAGGACTTCTCCCTCAGCTGTGTGCACTAAAATTACTGAATTTTACCTTCATAAATATCCCTTAAGGGTATTTATTTCATAGCCATAGGTATGCCAGAGGGATAAAGCAGTTTGATATGACAGGAACTGTACCTGGAAAATAAAAAATGCAGTGAGAAGTACTTCTGCATCCGCCAAAAAGCCCATTCACTCAGTGAAAAGGCACAACCAGGAGTGAGAAAAGAGCACGTGCAAAATAATGTTATAATGTTGTATTGCAGTTTTTAGCCTCAAAAGGTTGCTGAGGATGCTTCAATGGGGCCAGTAAGAGGGTCCTGCATTAGTAATGGACACTTGAGAAACTGCCTCTGAAAACAAACACCAGGGAGGACAATAAGAAGGCAACGACTTCGAAGATGTTTTGTAAACAAGGAGATCTCGGCGGATAAATGGGGAGCCCACCTGTGGCTCCTCCCTGAAGCATTCAATCCGTTGCAGCCTGTAAAGAGAACTGGATTAAATCCACCTACAGAAGTGGGACTGAGCAAACGCCTTGCTCTGCTGGGCCAGGCTGCTTTAGGTAAGAGCACAGGCAGCAGGAAAAACAGTGAGCAAGGAAGATGGGAAAAGCTTCACTGCAGACTTTCTGGCCAAAAGCCAAGTGCTCCGGAAGAGCTGTGTTTAGTTTACTGAAATGTAAACAGACCCGAGCTACAGTAAAAAAGGGCAGGACTGAAAGGTGGATTTTTTTTTCAAATATGCAGTGGGCAAATACAGCCAATTCCTGTTCCTCTGTTGAGCAGGAGGGGGAGGCAGCAGGAAGGGAAGGTTGCACCAGAGAGGAAAGAGCAACCGTGGAAGGCCCAGGGGATAAAAGAGTTGTAAAGCACCAAGCATTTCAGAGGCTTGGCAGAGAAAAGTGCCATATTGATGTTGTCTTTCCCTGCATTTAAAAACTTCCACTGCTAAGGTCAGCACTGCTGGGATGAGGAGGCAGGGAGTGGGGAAGAGGAAATCCTACTTGTGACTGGTAGGAAATGGAGCACAGATTTTTGTTGCATTGTGGCAGCTCTGACGTGATGGATTTCTGTTTGGAGATCAGGGACAAGCCTGGCCAGCAAGGGAGCTCCTGCTCTGTGGTTTTTGTCCCTGTTCTCAGGGCTCTGCCCATACAGCTCTGCAGATCTAATGAAGAGGTTTCAGTGGCAGGGACCACAATCCATGGGATCAACAGAAATCCTGGTGAGAGAAGCAGAGCAGAATTTGGAAGGCAAAGCTGAGAGCATGGAGGGGGTGGTAAAGCATGCAGGGATGAGAAAGGTTGTAAGGAACAAACAAGAAAAGGTGTGTAGGGGCTGGGCTGTGGGCAGGCCTTGGGGGAAGTAAAAAACTAATTTAAATGCATACAATAAAGGCAGCAGACAGAGAAATACAAGGCCAAAAACAGGGTGAAAAAAACTAAGCAGGGAAGAATTCATACCTAAGGCTGGGGAGAAGGAGAGATCACTTAGGTCTTGGGTAAAGGATGGACAAGGGAGAGAGGAAAAAATCTGCATAGCTCATTGCTGCCATACTCCTGCCTGATGGATTCGACTTGCTTTTTACCAGGGAGCATCTTAAATTTAAAGTTAACAAGATCTCACTAATTTTTAACCCTCTGCCTGTGCTTTGCCTACAGGGAGAACAAACACCAGGCTGAGTTCTCTACATGTGCTGTCATGTGTGCAGCTCCAGTGTGGCTGTCAAATACTATTCTGTAAAAAGTGATAAGCAAGAACCCAAAGGGGCTTATGCTTTATTTGGGTGTAACAATATGAGGGTGGTTTCCTGCAATGTTAAGCAACTGGACTTTGTCAGGGATTCTGTCAGCTTTCCCCCCCAGGGAAGAAAGTCTGAAAGTGTTCTGTAAGCAAAGAGTGCTAAATGCTGCCCTGTTGCAGGCATTAGTGAAGAAATGCTGTAGGCAATGCACTGGAATAGTTCTTAAGTGATGGGAGAAGGGAAACCAGGCAGGCAAATAGAAACAGGGAAGGCACAAAGCAAAGAAACAAGAAAAGTGAAGCCACTCCTGAACAGCAAAGGGAAGGAAATTCAAGTGAAGGGATTGGATTTACTGGCTTGAATTGAATGTTGGTGTCCCAGTCTTCTGGCCACTATTACTACTAATTAATTATATTTCCCAAGAGGTTAAATACTACTATCAATTTCCCATTAAAAGCACTAGTTAACTCAGGGAACAAACTCGCTGGTTATGGAAGAAACTGTGTCTGTCTCTCTCTGGTTACTTCATGTGAGGCTTCAGCAAGAGAGCAAGTAAAAGACAAGGATGCAGTGGAGAGTCTGTGCACTCTGTCAGTGCTGAGGCATTTATTTGGTGACCCGTGCAGTGCGAGAGGTTTGTAGAACACCCAATACATTTTTTGATAGTAATGCAACCAGGGAGGTCCATCAGTGTTCCTGTCAGTGTATTGCTGATCCTCTGCAATGACTTGGTGCTAAATTACACACCACAGACTTCCCAGCCCCTCTGGCTGCATCAGGATTACACAACCTAGAAATAATAACTACTTTCCCAGTCATATCCCAGCTCCACTTCAGGGCGAGTTGCACAACATTTTTTGCACCCTGATTTCCATCCTGAGGAAACCTGGATGTCTGTAGATGGTAGCTGCAGTGTACTCAGCAGGCACTGTCTTAAAGAACCACCACAGTTGGAAGTATTTTCTTCTCACACACACTTAACTTGCTTACTTCTGTTTCCACTTCCTATCTCTGCCCTGCAACATATTCCTCATTATCCTGCCCGTTTTCTCTGACTTCAGGCAGCTTCAGNTCTGCAGTGTACTCAGCAGGTACTGTCTTAAAGAACCACCACCCTGCAACATATTCCTCATCATCCTGCCTGTCTTCTCTGACTTCAGGCAGCTTCAGCAGTCCAGTGGAGACTGCACTTTGTTTAACATACATGTTACAATAATTTTTCTAGGCATTCAAAACATTTCACTTGCCCAAAGTTGATTCCAGTTACAAAAAGTAAAAGGAAAAACAAAGGGGGGGGGGAACCAAACACACTAGTTCAACTTCCTTAATTTATATTGATAAACTATTTGTGTGTGTTGTGGCTTTAAGTCCTGGGAAACTGCAACACTAAAACCAAAGTTATGTCACAGTCTGTGACACAGAAAACAGCTACCACACAAAAAAAGTAGCCTTTTCTTTGCTACATAATCTCAAGTAATAGAGACACCGCAAACAATAAATGTTATATATCTAACAAGTGTACAGTATATGTTTATGATAAATAAATCTATGATTTACTGAAGGTTCACATACAGTGAACTGAAATGTATACTAGAACAAAAGCTTCCCAGGCAATAATTTGCCATATGCTCCTGAATCTCTTCTCATTTTCCCTCTGTCTGTTTGCATTAAACCCTCTGCATGCCGACAAAACATCCCTTCCTTCCAAACAGCCACCCAATGTCCTGCTGCAGGTTTTTCTTCTTCATCATCCACACCTTCTCTTTAAAAAAAAATTAAGTTTCTCCTGGTTATTTCTAGTTTAAGTGCTGCCTAGGCCTGACTCTTTTCAGCTTGCCAGGTATTCTGATGAGGTAAAATGCATCACCACTGCTAAGTCTCCAATGCTTTACACACAGACTGCACCCTTTTGCTCCTGTCATTCATTTCCTTCTCCCATCTTGTACTAACACAGTAAAAGTTTCTTTTACTGAGCTGCTCTGACTCAATGCTTGATACTGTTTCATAACTTTACATGATGCAAAGTTATTACACAACTGCAACTCTGGCACGGCAACTTTCACTTTTTTTCTTTTTTTTTTTTTTTTATAATCTTGCCCCTGAACGCTCGAATTACACCACACAGAGCGTTTTGAGCTGATTTGCGAGCATTACCCAACAATTCGGAAGAAAAACCCAAGCCCTCTTCTTTCAGCCTTAAAGAAACTTTACTGAAAGAAGAAACGTTCCGAAGGAAGATGCCTTTACTTATCCAGAGCAGCCTGAAAACTTCTGCCGGGTGCAGAGAGCGAATGGGCACAGGGCAGACCGGCAGATCAGAGGAACAGGGACCGCGGGCACGGCTGGACAGCTGCGAACCGCTGGGAAACTCATGCGCCGGATGAAAATTAATAAGGGCTTCCTTATTTTCCTGGGGGGGTGAGGTTGGTTTTTTTGTGTGTGTGGTTTGGTTTTTGTTTTTTGGTTTTTTTAGTTCTTTTTTTAAGCACTTTCCACGGAGAAGCCGTGGCTGTTTTCCNNNAGCCCGCGAGCCACAGCAGCCCCGTCCCGGCGCCTCCATCCCGGGGTGTCCCATCCTGCCGGGATGGGTCTCTCGCACCCGCGGGATAAATCCACCTAGGATAAGCTGCCCCGGGGCGCGGCGGGGTCCCGGCGGGCGGTGTGTCCATCCAGCGGGGGGCTGGATGATGCCCCCGAAAGTGCCGCGGGGCGCGGCGGCGGCACCGCTCCGGGAGCCACCGGGACCCGCGCTGGGGCTGCGGCGGGCGGACCCTCCGGCTCCGCTCCACATCCCATCCCAGTCCGTTCTATCCCATCCCATCCCATCCCGCAGGAACACCGTGCTTACCCCGCTCCGCTGCC
>VYXB01007625.1:239465-256155 GCA_013397135.1 Pachyramphus minor
GCGCTGCTCCCGCCCCGAGGCGGTGTCTCGGCGCTGGGCGGGCGGAGCGCTTGGGTGCTTCCGCCCGGCGCTTCCCGGCCTCCTCCCATCCCTGCTTCCCTCCCCGATTCCCTGCCTGCCTTCCTCCCGCTCTCCCTCCCTGCCTCCCCTCAGGCGGGTCCGCCCCGTTGCCGCGGCAACGCCCCGTGCGGGGTGGCCATGGGCGGCCGGGCCGTGTGGGCGCCATGGCGGCTCNTGGCCGCCGTGGAGAAGCTCAACCACCAGCGGCCTGAGGTGAGCAAGGGGGTGAACGGGGGCGCTCGTCGGGGCTCCCCCCTCGGCGGGTTCGGGCCCCGGGGGCTTCCCCCTGGGCTGATGTGGGCTTTGGCTGCGCTGTGTCCCGCAGGTCGTGGAGCGCTGCGTGGCGGCCGCCGGGTACAGCGTGGGCGAGTTCGCGGCGCTGGTGTTCGCTGGAGCGCTGGGCTTTGCCGAAGGTGCCTCTGGAACCCTCCCCGGGGATCCCCCACCCCCCCAAAAAAGCATCGCAAGCCCCTTCCCGGCGCGTTCCCGCTGGGACCTTTTCGTTTTTTAGACGTTTCTTTACCGAGCTGTGTTGTCTGTCCCCAGCGCTGTACGCGGTGAAGGTGCGCGCCGAGGCCATGCAGAAGGCGTCCGAGGCTGTTCCCAGCGGGATGCTCTCGGTTATGGGCCGGCCAGAGGCGAATTACAAATTTGCCTGCCTGGAAGCCCGCAAACACTGTGAATCGCTGGGTATTGAGGACCCCGTGTGCACGGTCTCGAACTACCTGTTTCCGGAGAGCAGAGTCATTGCAGGACACTTACAGGTACTGCTGCTTCAGAATAACTATTCCTTCAGTTGAATTTGGCATTTCACTCTTTTAAAACTGTTGCTTGCACTTCTGTGTGGGTGTTATGTACAGCCTTAGTTTGTCCAAAAAGTGGTTTGGGGTTTTTTTCTAATGTGTTCGGTTGATTCTAGTGATTTTAGTTCATTCTGTGATTCTTTTAGGATACACAGAATTCCTGCAGAGATCTCTCAATTGTTGGCCTGGGAAAGGAATCCCTTTATCAGCATAAGGCTGATGAGGTGGTTCTTGTGGGGCAACTAAGGAAACTTTCTCCCTCTCTCTCTTTTACAGGCTTTGGAGTATTTGCAGCAGAATGCCCGAAAATACCATTTCACACGTACAAAAATGCTCCCAGTCAGTGGGGCTTTTCATACCAGACTTATGGAACCAGCAGTAGAGCCTTTGGCCGAAGTCCTAAAATCCATCGAGATCCAGAAACCACTGCTCTGTGTGTATTCCAACGTTGATGGCAAAAAGTACATGCACTCAAAGCACATCAGGAAGCTGTTAGTGAAGCAGGTGGTGTCACCTGTTTTGTGGGAACAGACCATGCATTCAGTGTATGAAAGGAAGCAAGGAACAGACTTCCCTTACACCTACGAAGTGGGGCCTGGGAATCAACTGGGAGCCATTCTCAGAAAATGTAATCTAAAGGCCTGGAAACAATATAGACACGTGGATTCTCTGGAAGATGAGGAAATAGAAGAGACTTAAATGACTTTTTTTTTTCCTTGAGAAAATCCACACAGTTTGGGTTTTTTTCTGATTTAAAACTCCCAAGAGAAGAAGTATTAAACATTCATGGCTTCTCCTGATGAAAAGATGAGAAGAGCACCATGTGTTTCATTGCAATGAACATTTTCCTTCTCTGAGTGCCTCAGGTGTGAAGGGGAGAGGACAGTTTGGCTCTTCCATCTGTGTTGGGACTTGAAAGCTGTCAGGCCAAATAACACTGTTTGGCCTCCATCCTGCAAGCAACTTACCCTTTTTTTTTTTTTCCCCTTTTTCTTCTTTTTTTTGCTATTTTTTTTTCCAATGCTTTTTTTTTTCTTTGGCATGGATTCCAGTTAAAGTTGGTAGCCTTGGCTGTGTGGTGCAGGGATCTTCTGCATGAATACAAGGGGGTGGAAATGAGCTGAGTTGTGGAGGGCTCTGCTCTGTGCTTGAGGGTGCATTTAGAGGATCCACCTGGTTGATGTTCCTGTTTTGTACCTCACCTGGTTTGTGGGATGTTCATCTCTGTAAAATCCTTTTATTCCCATATTCCCAGGCAGGCGCCGAGTAACGCACAGGATGTTATTAGGAACTTGATTTTTCTTAAACTATCAATAAACTACGAAGCTTCTGTTGCTCTTTTCAATGCTTTGGGGTGCACCATTATTGGCCTGTAGTAATTTTCCCTGCACTTGTGCAATGCCACGTTGGTTGTGCAAAGTTCCACAAAGAAATGTTTCACTGGGGGTGGGGGGGAGAAAAACCAAAAAGTTCAACAGAAATATGTACATTTCCTGGCAGCAGGAAATGATGAGCTGGAGAGCAGCTCCCCTGGAAGGGAGGGTGAATTAAAAGCACTGGCCTCGATTCTAATTGCTAAGTGGGCTGGACCATCAAGCAGCTCTTTTGTGAGCTGCAGTTGGCAGCTCTGCGGGCCCTTACAGCACAAATTCCACGGTTTTGGCAGCACTGGTAAACATTTAGTAAAACCCTGAAGAATTTGTCAGCATCACTGGACTGTTAGAGGCTGACAATTAAGGGCTGGGATTACTGTAAAGAAAATTACTTCAGTGAAGGCTCCCACGTTACAGGTAAGGTGTCATTTATTCAGTGAAGCATCCCAAAGTTTTCGATAGGGGGTTGGCATGTTGCAACTAAATCCCACTCATGTTAATAAACACTGAATTGTGGTGGTGTTAGAAGCTTCTGACTACACCTTTTAAGACCAAATGCAACGTTAGTGACTTTCAAACCAGCTTTTATGATAGTTGGCACTGAGCATGGCACTTTTTTTTTTTTTTTTTGCTTTCAGTACAGTGCTTTAAAATTTCTCTACTTCCTGTTTAATTATTTGAATTTTCGAGTTGGAGACACGTTTTTTATTTGTGGTGTTCTTACCGTAATTTTTTTTTCTTCATGTTGTTGTAACTTTGCCTGGAATTAAAGCTCTTTGGGAAAAATGGTGCTAGAAATCTCTGTTTGCAAACCAGTAGATAACCTTGGTGCCTCTGTTAGTGTGTGATGTTGAAGGAAAGTCTGTATCCCAACAACATCCCATCTTGTGGGCCTTGTTTAATTAGTGGGAAGAAGGACCTGGATGCTGTTTGCTTTGTGTTTTCACTTGTTTCCTTCCTGTGATTGGATTTTCTGTTCCTTGGGACTGTGTTTTGCTCCGTGCTGGGTGATGAACTTCCCCCTCTCTAGGGATTCAAAGCCTTACATTATTGAGTGCAGGAGTGGGCAGAAAAGCAGAGTCCTCCTGCACAGCTCTGGGGTGAAATGGGCAGTGCCTCAGTCTCCTGAAAAAGTCCAGTTGAGGCTGGCTTTTCTTTTTCCCAGCAGGATTTTCTGAGCTGGACAGTTAGGATCGTGATGGGATTTGGGCACTGTTCATGAGGGAGAGGAAGCACATTCCTCAACACCCTTAAATCTGACTTGACTCAGCATTTGTCTTCACTAAAGAAAAGAGGGGTTTAAATTCCTTGTCTGATTTAAAGCAGGGATTTGAAACTCCAGCCTCTCAGGTGAGTGCTTGGATCACAAATCCATTAAATACTGCATTTTCCTGTTTCAAAAATGCGCTGACTGTAGTAGTTGCTTGGCTGGGCAAGAAGCAGGAATCCCCTGTGCTGAGGGGAATACCCAAACCACAGAGATGCACTTTCATTTTTCTCTCACTGAGAGTCTGTAAGTGTCTACTACACAAGAACCAGGCACAACCTGACCTGTAGTCTTAGGCAGCAAAAAGTACAGGACAAGATACTGCTGTTAATGTGTCTTGGAAAATAAAGTAGACAACACTGCAAAAGGTTTGAAGCAACAATTTAATTTTTAAAAAAAAAAGTATTATGGTTTTAAATCTTTACTCTTGCTTTTACAGTGTTAAAATTGAAAGGATGTCCAGCATGCCTTCAGTCTTCCTCACATCCAGGTTCTCTTTAACAAACTCATTTATATGAAATAGACACTTTATATTGCATTAAAACACACACACACAAAAGAGAGACTTTCTAATGGCCTGGAGTCACATTTCAAAACTATCAAGTCAGGCAGTTATCCAGCAACAACCTCCTTATTTTAAACATTTTTAATTCTTTAAAAAAGTATGAAACAGCAGTGACCCAGCACTAGCCTAGGTTTTTAAATATTAAAGAGATTTTTTTTATCAGTGTACATTTGAAAAACAAACCAGCTGCCACCACCGGGGTGTTGATGATGTTGGTCAGAGTCCAGCAATGACCTCCTGTTGTAATTCTGTGTGTTCATTCTACAGTCCATAATTCAGGGCCCACCAAAAGGCAGCGACCAGCAGGGCTGCAGGCACCAGCTTCTGGCAGACACACCTGAAAGGGAGCCTGGGAACCTGGGGGGAGAAAGGAGATGGGAATTAGGGATAACAAGCAGCAAAAAGACGGTGCGAAAAAGCCAACAAGTGTCAAATCCAGCTGCAAAGATCCTTCCTCTTTCCTCCGGGGTGAACACTACTGGCAGCAGGCACTGCTTATCTCCCCTGGGATAGACCCTCACAGCATTTTCCAGTGGGAGATGCCTTCCCTCTGCAAGGAACCCTTGGAGCTGTGTGGGATTTGGGCAGGCAGCACGCCATGTCCATACATGAGAAATTCCAGCCCAAAGGGAAAAAACAGGACACCAAGGAATAAACCCCAACCTAGAGCTGCATTTATATCCTTTACTCATTGACACTTAATTCCCTTTTAAGTGTTGCTGTTGCTTCCTTGTCAACAAAAACCTGGGAGAAGAGAGGGAGACCATACCCAGCTCCCGCAGCCAATGATCCGCTTTGCCCAGTTCCTGTTCCAAACGTTCCGGGAGCTTCTTATGACACTCCTAATAACATTCCATGTCTGGAAAACACTGATAGCAACCCTGAGGATTGAAAGAAAACAAAACAACAACACAAAAAAAAAAAAAGAAAGCATGGGGATGGGAAATTTATTCTAAAAATTGGCAAAGAAGACACCGAAGTGTAGAAAATTGAAAAAAGCAACCAAGAAAGAAAAATCAACCAAAAAAAAAAATCAACTAGAAAAAAACCCCCAAACACAAACAAAAAAAACCAAAAAGACACCAAAACAACCCACACAATTCCCCCCAAAAAAAAAGTACATCCAAACGAAAACCTCCAATATGCTCCTTCCTGAAAGTCTCACGTGTGCGTTCATATTTCTCTAAATATTTAGGGTGTATCTTTCTCTAAATATTTAGGAAGCAGACCTGTGAAAGCTAAAGGTGATTTGCTCTCTGAATTAGGTGATTAAGTGGCAATCGATACCTTTGACTTTAAATGGCTGCAATCTGTGGAAACAATTGACATGCTAAAGCTTTTCCTCGTAAAACAAGCAGCAGTGTCTGTTTTCCTTTCTTAGACTCCGTAGGAGGCAGCAGTAGCAGCTATAACTCTTTTTATTTTGTGTACAGGAACACAAATCTCGGGTTATCTAACCTGGATCTGCCAATAAGGTGACTTACAATCGCGCCAGGTGAAGCAGTGTGTCTTCTAAGGTCCTGTGGTACCTCCTGTTGAATTCATCCCCGATCAGGGCCAGCTGGCGGCCAACCTGAGTAGCTGAGCTGCAAGATGTGCACATTAGAGGGGAATTCTGCGACAGCAAGTCCTTAAAAGCACTCTGCAAATGTCAGGTACAGCGATTCCCCCAACAGCTGGGCATGCAAAAGGGAAATGCTAAGTTTGGGGTTCTTTCCCCCCCCACACACGTTATTTATGGGTTTATTGATTAAGCATCTCACGCCCACATTTATATGCGGAAAGAAGCGCCTTGATGTTTCCATAAAAAGCTCCGTGTTTGTCCCTTTGAAAAAATGTGTTGATTTTTTAAAGTGTCTCATTTCTTTATATAAGACAATGGAACTGTGGTCTGGGTTTGGCTTTTCTTTCCCACCACCACTTCACCCCCCACCCAGGTCAAAATATTGGAACGGCCTTTGCTTAGAACCTTTCAAAATATTTAATCTCACAAAAATGTTGCCTCTGTCATCCAACAGATTTACTCCAATGATTTCCATGATGCAGTCTGGGTCTCCAGCTATTGGCTGGTACCCTGGTATGAACTGACCAAAACCTAAAGGCTTTTAGGGGGGGTCCTGGGGCACAGAGAAACCTGAAAATGACATCTGTGGTAACATACTGATGGCAAAAACTGGTTATGCCTTCCTGATGAAAATTTCCAGTTAGATTTAGCTTCTCTCAGACAGTTTTTTTGTGTTTATTTTGGTACACAAATAATAGGAATATACATTTTTACTTTAACTTGCATTTCTGCTGAGATCTGTTTGTGAGATCTGCTGAATAATCACTGGGCTTAAGAGCTTAATTCTAGAGATCTGCTTAAAAAAACTTGGGCTTGGTTTGGTCAGTCCATCAACTGAGAAAAAAAAAAAAAGGGGAAAAAAAAAAAAAAAAGAAAAAAAACCAAACAAAAATCACCCACAGACAGGAATTTTCACAGATGGGGGAGAAAGGCAGCCCCTGACTCTTCAGCTGGAAAAAAATGTATGTATGGGATTAAGAAAAACCCAAAGCAGCACCACCAGCTCTCTGTGAGCGGCGCCTGGAGAATTATGTAAAAATGGCCTCTTCAGCTGCTTGTTATGACAGGTGGGTTTCCCATGAAGAGCCACATCTGTGCCCTTGTGCAAGATAAAAACCTCACAGACACTTTGTGCCGCGTGATCTTGCACTACAGGTTATCTACACTTGCATCTATCCCGTTTCCAGCAGCACCCACTGTGATTATTTGGCTTAGCAAAGGCTTCTGGAAAGTCTGGCCCTCTGTGCTGGGGGGAGGACAGGAGGAGTATTGATGTGGTGATACCTGATATCAAACTCCATTTGCTCTGTGGTGTCTGGGATTGTCTGGAGGTTACTGTAGGTCTCCTCTTCTGGTGCTCCACTGGGGTAGCTGGAGAGGACAAAGTGCCTGGGGGTTCTCCTTATTTGAGACATCTTGCTCTGCAGAGAGTCACGACAACAGACAACCTTGTGGCTCCTGGTTACGTAAGGTCTTCCCAGTTTAGATGGAAATTAATCTTTAAAGTGCTCTTAAAGTTACTCTTTTTGCATCTCCGGTCAGAACACGAGTGCTGCTAACATTAACTATTTTGAGAGCAGTCAAAGGAAAGTTTCAGTGACCCAACAGATGTTCAGCAATTCAAACACGCAGCATTTACATGGCTGCTGCTTTAGGTTGGCCCAGAACAACCTATAAATTGGAAAATCTCGATAAATATAGCTAGTGTAGTCAAGTATAGTTTCTCAGTAGTTTCACTTAGTACAAGATGCTTTCCTACACTGACTGCAACAACCTGCCTGGCATTAAATCAACCCTAACCCAGGGAGATCCCCAGGCAGCAAAGTATCTAAACCAAACTTGAACAGGTTTTCCTAAGTCTTTAATTTAGGCCCAAGTTTACACACCTTCCTCAGCTGGAGGCCACCACCACGGCAATGACAAGCAACTCACCACAGGAATAAATATAATGAAGATTTAAACCTATTAAGAGCTTTCCACACGGAGATGTGGACAGAAGGAACCACTGAAATCAGTGGAGCTGCCTCCTTGTGCAGTGGGGAAGTTATCTGGAAAGCACTGAGAGAGCACAGCTTGGAGAAGGGTTGATGTTTTGTAGGCATTAGGATTGTTTTATTTGGTTCATCAAGGGAAACACCATCAGAGTTGTGGATGGAGATTACTCCAAACCACACACACCCTTGGGCAGGTAACACTCCTGCCCCTTGGATATTTGCTGGCTCTGCCTGTTGTCCTGAGGGTGCCTGATGATGAACTTAACTACAACCTTCTTGAGATGCCCTGGTTTTATCTGGCACTGGGTTTGCCCAGCTTTTGGGATGGTTTCTTTGCTCCCCAGCTCTGTCCTTACAGAACTGATCCCCTTTGTTGATGGTGTGACCTCGGATAGCAACAAAGGGGATTTCCCGCGGCTGGATTCCTTTCTCCTGTTAAGCACACCCTCAGCAGGTCAAATGAATAAAACTCATGTGAAATATTCTCCCAGAAATTAAACTAAACCAAGCAAAAAGTAATGTCCCCTGGGTGGGGATTTGGTTTGCCACATTTCTGCAGCCTTGTGAACCCTTTGAATTTTACACTGGGGATGAGGTTAAGGCCTCTGTGCCCCAGGGGAGCCTTGATCTCCTCTCAGTATTTAGATGAAGTTAACATTTTCCACAAAGCAAAGTTATTAATAATTAATGTGTATATATTATTGCATGGGCAAACTCACAGAAATGTGATATCAGAAAAATGAAAATATACTTGTTTTAAAGAGTAGGATCTTCTTAGTGATGTTTAATGTGGCAGGGGAAAAGCAGCTACAGACTAGTTTCATCTGGGTAGATGTTATGTGTCACACAGTTTGTAGTTTAATCTTCTGGGGTTTTCCCTTCTGTTCACAGCATTTCTGCTTCCCTTACAAAGATGTTTATAAACTAGGATTTTAAACATGTCCAGAGTTCTGTGTGGTTTAGCAGTCCTGGGGTCAGGTGTTCTGAATTTTACTGCAACTGCTGTGAGGGAAATGTGGGACCAAGCTCTGTTTCTGAGGGGAAATACTGCAGTCCTTTCCTCCAAGGGAGCACCTCTCTGAACATATTTTACAGGTTCTTTGTAGAACTTTGTAGCTCTGCATCAGGGCAGCCCCTGATGTGAGAACTCCACCAGAATTCAAGCAGCAGCTCCAAGCGGAAAAAGAAACTCAGGAATGGCACTTCTCTTGGGGATGTGAAGTGCTCACTCAAGACACCACACATACAAAGTAAACACCCAGGTATGTTTGTGGGATATTCCTTTGGCCTGTGGGTACCACAGGGAGACTCAAACAAATGGAAATGGACTCAGGCTTACGAAGTCCTTAAAAGTTACCTAGTAAAACAAGTATTATAGTGGATAAAATGTAGTAAGGCCAAGCATAAAAAGTCAGCTGTCTACTGCACATGTATACTAACTATTTTTAGCTTTCACAACCATGTAGTGAGGGGGGAAAAAAAAACCCAAAACACTAAAAAAAGGTATCTTCTTTTTCTCTCTTTTTTTTTTTTTTTTTTGTCTTGTTCATTTCTAGACTAGATGCTGGTTTCACATTCACGGGGCCACACAACGGAAATGTCTATATCTGTGTGAGATGAAAACTGTGCTCTGAAAAAGAACTATAATAAGTCAAGGCACCACAGGACTCAGACATGTAAACAAACCATACAACAGCACAACAAAAGCCCAAAGTGCAACATATGCCACCTCACACCTGTTACCATGATAATACCTTCCTCCCACGGGCCAAAAAAGAAACTGTCAGAGCTGCTGGGTCACGCTCCCCACAGCTCAGCTGCAGCCCGGGATGTTGGCTTTGCCCATCCAAAAAAGAGGGGAGTTAAAACGTATTTTATGGGATGGACAGTGTTGAGGCAAAGGCAGTCTGGCAGGGCTACTCTCTTAAAGAAGTACAGGATGGGTCTACTGTAGTTTCAAAGCAAAGCTTAACAATTACTTTCTTGGACTTGAGGCCCTTTACTGATCTGTGTCATCGTTTCTAAAATTGAGGTGTATGGGTATAACATAGAAATGCATGTCAAAGCTGCATTCATATGGACCTGTTCTGTTCTTCAGGTCTGAATCTGTGCAGAGGAGCAAATATCACACTCCACGGGCTCTGGAGAGTAAGAGATCTCGGATGTGTTCATCTTCTACCACCCACCTTGCACTCTCCTCCTTTCTGCCTTCAGCAGAACAAAAAATGTACTTCAAGTTTAAATATATACCTAATATTTTGCTGAATATCCTATGTCCAAATTTTAAAAACCAGCCCTCTAAGTGGCTAATTATATGATGGAAATTGTGGCAGTCTATGAACACAATTATGACTGAATAATGAAGCTTCCTTGGTAGAAAGATTACGTTTATGCCGTGTTTACTTTGCACAGACAGGGGTTTTTTTATTTGTGGGTTATTTCTTTTTTTTTTACCTAGCAAAAGAGAACAGAAAATCTTCTTGAAAAAAGAACACGTTGCTAAGCAAGGCATGCCAGCAGGTGAGTGGGGGAAAACAGAAGGATCTGAAATTTAGTCAGAAATCTACTTCAGATTTGCCCTGTTAACAGTCTTTTAAGACAGGCACAATAATACTTCAGTGTAATGCACTGAATGCATTAATTATAGTGAATGTATTTTCGTTATGTACTTTATCACTTATCTGTAGAACAGTCTATGTGCACTTTATGTCTTAGACATACAATCTTACACATTTTACGCAGACACGACACAGTAAAGCTATCAATAATTACAATATGTGGTTTAGTGTGTTATAAAACTGGTTATGATAAGGGAAAAAGTAATAATCTAATCCAATATCTGGGCTCAAGATTCCCAGTGCCCACCCACATAAATACGGATGTCCAGACAGGACCCTCAGCCTTTACCCCCAAGGCATCAAAGCACATCTCAAACTGTTTCAGATTCTCCCAGCTGCCCATGCAAACCAAATTTAAATGAAAAACAAACAGAGGCTTGGTTGTTTGCATATATACCTCCAATCCATGGCCAACTCTTCCAAAACATGACATCATCCTCCCTGCTGCGAATACAAATCTCTAATGCCGTTTTACAAGGGCAAGTCTTTGATAAAACCAGCAAAGATTAAGAGCCAGTTCAGGTTTCAGGGAACCAGGAGTATGAATATGCCATCAGCAACCTCAGTTTCTCGTGGAAAGATGAGAGGTGAAGTCATTGCTACTCGTTTTTTAATAGTGCAGGTTAGTTAACCCAGGTTGCTGGCTTAACTCTTAAATCAGCATCAGGTCAAGGAGCAAAGATAAATTAATTCTTTGTCTCTTACCGTGTTCTTAGTCAGCTTAACATCAATGACCTTGGAGACTGTTTACACAAAACAGTTGTTAATATTGCCTCAAACAGCCATTAAAGGCACACTTCTGTAAATCTAAAAAAATACACACTCTGCTTCTTACATTTTCCTTCATTTCTGGTTTTATGCTCAGTAAGCTAGTGATGATAACATGCCTTCACTGGGAATTTAACACAGGGTCTCTCACCTCAAAACAGGAAAGGGATTAAGCATTTGATTATATTTAAACAGGGAAAAAAAGTATTCCTTAAGCAAGCTCTGCAACCTCAGTAGCAAAAGAAATGCACAACGGAGGGAACCTTTTAAAGTAAAGAGCTTGTACAGGTATTCTGTATTTCAGTCTCTGCTGAAAATGTTTAAGGGGCCTTGGTTCTGAGTCAAGACTTCGAGAATCCCTCACGGGTTTTATGCATCATCAGCATTTGCATGTTGTCTGTGCACCACTGCACCGTGCCAGTTAATATATGACTCTGGAGAGTAAGAGATCTCCACCTTAAAAAGCAGGTACTACAGTTATGTCCACATTAAAAAGACATGATTTGAGAAGCCTACAAAGTATCGCTTCCCTTGAAGAGTCCACTGATTCCCTCAGTGCTCACAAATCTATTTCCACGGCTTCTAAACAGAAAAAAGAAACGAGGGGTGTCTGCTGTTAGCAAAATGAAAACATTAATTACTCAAGAGGTTTTATGGGAAGAACTGAGAACACTGAAGAGAAAAATACATTGATACCAAGGTGAAACTATTTCTATTAAAAAAAACAAAAACAAAACAAAATCTCACACACGCTCTGTCACGTTCAGATTTTTGTTTTGTGACAGCACCACCTATCTCAGGACTATCACCTTTGCTCTATTTGTTTACAAAGAGTTAAGGTTTAGATTAAGTCAGAAAGCTCCTGCTCTAACATTTACATTTCCCTTTCAAAACATCTTCTGCCCTTTGCACTCCTCAGTCCCACCGAAAGGTCGAGATTCTTTCATAATGAAGAAGCATTTGTTTGAAATTGTTACTTGAACTGCACAGCCCAGTTGCAGGAGGTAAATATGACAATGTATACAGTCACCTATTTACATTCATTCAGGTGCCTCTGAAACCCCAGTTATTGCTGCTGGGTTGGGAAGATGAGAGGTGTAAGTACAGCGTAACTGTAAGTGTAAGAACTCAAATTTATCTCACTATTTGTGCTGTCATTCTTGTTCTGCACATCAGTATACAGAATTAAAATGCCACGCTGTTCTCAGTTTCATTTAGGCTCCCTGCATTGGTAGACTTTTGGTAGTAATAGTTTTACAAACACTGTTTCAGTTAAATTATAAATGTATTATATTATTATAAATTACAGCCTTGGAAAGTTATGACTTAAAATCCTAGTTCACCTACAATGTGTTAGTGTTTGGGGTTTTTTCATAATAAACTTGGTAAGGTATATTCCCTACCTCTTGCAGACATTCACAATGAAAACAGGGTCTCTTATTAAACAGATCAAATGTACAGAACTGACTGTGAAGAGCAAAGAAAGGTTTTATGCACAGAACTCATCCCGCCCCAATACACCACTGTATTTCTTCACACACAATATGTTTTTCACTCTTGTAGATTTGTGGCCTCTACCCATGTAAGCTTTAATTTTAGTATTTGGCTTCCCAGTTTCATTTCAGATTTACACTGCATTAGGAGGGGTTAAACTACTCCCTTTGGTAACCTCAGCATCAAGCTCAGAGTTATTATTCTACTCCCACCAGCTCTTGCTTTGGCCCTGCAGAAGCTGAGTGCACTCAATTCTTCTCAGTCCACCCTTACAGTCAATGGCCTATTTATATAAAAATCCTTAAAAAGAGCTAAGACAGACACCTACTAAATAGGCAAAGCAAGAAATTTTGTTAAATTTCTTCTTTCAGAGATGGTCTCTACAGTGGTGACATTCTGACGGCAGAAGAGATCAAACACCTTGAATAAACATTGATTTTCTTCCTCATTATACTCCGTGCTAACTCCCATTCAACTGACACGCATCAAATAAAAATAATAAAAAAAATGAATGTACCCAAAATAAGTTAACTCAAAATAACTTTATCCATGTACCTGTGAGAGAGAGTCACAATGGAGCCCACTCTGTCTTCTTGTTACACACATGGCCTAGGGAAGTAGATTCAGCCTAATACTCACTTTCCATTTAAACACCTAGAAATCTGCTTAATCACAAGACTCACCACGCTGCTGAAACCACCCCCTGTGGCATGATTTAAACATTTTTGAGTGTACACTGCCCTACAGCCCTGGGTAAGGTATTCCGTACCTGTCCCCATCCCTGCTGCCGCACATCACTCCCGCCACCACACCCCGCACACAGGCAGGGAGAAAACGAGTTACTCGGGAGCACTTTCAGACAGCGGCACGCACTTTGCTGTGCATCGCGGGCTTATTTTGAGGGCTTATTTCCTGCTTCGCCGGAGGGTGAAAGCACACGTACCGCGCTCGTCATTCGCTCCCAACACAAGCGCGCAGCACGCGGGTCCTGCTCGCAGCATCCTCCGGGAGGGCACAGGGAGCAGCGGGCACAGGGAGCAGCCGGGACAGGGGAGCAGCCGGGACAGGGGAGCAGCCGGGACAGGGGAGCAGCCGGGACAGGGCGCTCCTCCCGGCACCGCCACCCTGGTTTGTTAAATCACATCCATCCCTCCTCCTCCTCCTCCTCCCGAAGATGCTGCGGCGGCGGAGCCGGCGGAGGTGCCGCCTGTGCGGGACCGTCCCGGGACACCGCGGAGCGCAGGTGAGGGAGGCGGCGGGTCCCCACCGCCAGCCCGGCACCGCAGCCCGGCTCTGCCCCGTAAACCCGGCTCCTCCCGCTCCTCCCCGCCCTCTCCCCCCGCCGGGACCCCGCCGCTCACCTCGTCCCGGCGCTGCGGGAACGCAGGGCAGGCGTCGGGAGCAGGGGGGTTCCCGGGGGTCCCCGCGCCGGCCACTCACCGCGGCGTCCCCGCCGAGTGTCCCTATTGTCCGCCCGGCCCCGCCCCGCACCGGCACGGCCGCCCCGCCCCGCCGGGGACACCGCACGGGGGGAGCGGGATGGAGCGGCGGGGCGGGATGGGCTGGAAGCGGCGCTGTGCTGGGCGCTTTTGGACAGCGAGCGAGGGGCGCGTCCTCCTCGGGGTCCAGCTCAGCTGAAGCGGCCGAGGGACACCTGAGTGCCCCCCCCGGTGTCCCCAGGGTACCTGGGGGAAATGTGGGCGCGGAGCAGGAGAAGCCCTGGCGGCAGTTGCTGAGGGGTTAAAGAGAGATTTCGCTGCTGACCCCTTGCCCGAAAGGTTTAGTGAGGTCATGGGACTCGCAGTGTTTTTCTTTTGTGCTGTTGATAGCAGGGTGGTGAGTGATTCAGGCGGTGGAGAGCACGGTTTTACTGCAGAGGAGCTTTAAAGGAACCAAACCCCCCTGTTGCTCCACGCTTTATTGTCATGTCAAACAGGAGACTTTACCCGTTAGTGTTCGAGAGTGGACTTTGCCCTCTATTTATAGTATGATTTCATCGCTTTATGAGTGAAGGTAAACACCAGGAGAAGCAGAACCAGCAGCGTAGATGCAGCACTCCCCCTGGAGCTGGGATGTCCTTAAGACTCTCACGGCTAAGTTTTTAAATGTACAAATGTGCTTGTGTGTGTGTGTGTGTGTGTCTTATCCAAACCACTTCAGCACTGTGCATAATAAACCTCCTTGTCACATGGATGTTTTTCTCTGATCCTCGAGCTCCGTACACGAGGTTTACTCATCTGTAAAAGGAACATGACAAAGCTTATCTTCCAGCTCATGCCAAGGACTGTGCTGTGTTTACATTTGCACATGCTAGATGAAAATTGCCTCGAAAGTACAACATAATAAAAGGGAAATTAACCTCTGTAATATCACTTCTTGCCATGACTTTCTCCTGTTCACCAGTTCTGATATTTCAATTCTTGTATTTACTTAGCTTCAAATCAATAACAGTTCCCCTCCCGAAACCAGACTTAGTTTTGCACATCCAGGTAACCTTGTTTAACTCAGTGAGTTGACTCTAGCTTAAAATAGAATACCCAAATGTCATCATAGGAGGGATTTCTGTCACAAAGATAACACGCCAATGCTGCCACAGCATTTCCTGACACGATAACAGCGAGCATCACCGAGCTGCTCTCAAATTACCCCCCACTTCCCTTGTTTTAACAATAATGTTACAAAGTGGAAGTGCCTTAATATTAAAGACTAGAGCGTCTGTTATTAGCTGTGATGATTTAATACTATCAATGTACATTTCAGAGAGACAGCAAAACAAAGCAACAGCTTTTTATACCACGGAACTGTAACTTCAGTTAAGGACTGCTGAATTAAGCTAAAACACTTATATAAAAGAGAAACACCAAACAACAGTCTTTAACGAAATACTTAATACACTTAAAAAGTGTTTTGGTTTTTTTTCCCTCAGCTTTCCTCTGAGGTTATGATGGATGCAGGGACCCAAAAAAATGACTGGCAGCAAGGAGAAGATTGAGGTGCACTTTTCTGGCCGCCAACTGTCACAACAGAGGTCCCTCCCTCCTCGATGGAAGGAAGACTGTGGAGGCTGCTCCCCTCTGCTGCCAGGGGTATTGTGATACCAGAAAATTTCCACTGCACGTGACCGTAGGACGATACACTGCATTTTGCAGCTGCTTTCATAGCTGAACTAGGGAATATTTAATAGCTCCAGTTATATTAATTATTAAAATTTAACTTTTTCCTTTTAGTCGCATCCCCAAAACAGCCTAACACAGGGTGATCTGGCAAATCATAAAGTGTATTTATTCAGTTCAGATTATTTGGGGAATTAAGGCTCTTAGGAAATAGGAGATCGTGCACAGTTCCAGAGTTCTTTGCTCCGCTCCAACACACTGCAAACCACTTACTTCAGCTACTGCCTTCATGTATCTTTTTTTAATGAGCAGCGTGTCTTACAGGGACATATTAAAGGTATCGTAACAAGTGATTTGTCCATTTGTCCATTATGTAATACCTTATTACATAATGGTATTATGTATTGAGCCTACCACAAAATGTCAGTGACCCCAATATATGTCAAGTGTCTTAACATAATCTCTTCTTGGAAAGAATTTTGAATGTGTAAGGCTTCTCTGCACAGGAGCGAGCTAATGCCCTAACTTTTTTCGTACTATTTCACTGTGAATTATAGTTGTTGATCATGCTGACGGTGGCACAGGTTGCCGGAGAAGCTGTGGCTGCCCCATCCCTGGAAGTGTCCAGGTTGGACAGGGCTTGGAGCAACCTGAGATAGTGGAAGGTGTCCCTGCCCAACCCAACCCATCCCATCCTGTGATTCCACGACGACACTGTGACCATTTGGGTGAAAATCTGGACGCCTCCTTTGAACAGCAGGAGCACAAAACCAGCTGTTCCTACAGCCACGTGGGTGACAAAACACTTTGGCACCTGAGGGGCTCAAACAGGGGCTCCGAGCTTTGGCATCCGAGCGCCCCCGGGGATTTGGTGTTATGGGGACATCCAGGGATGTTTTTTTGTCCTTTCCGCGGACTCGCACCAGCCCCGCTTGCCCGTGAACTCCGCGCGGGGTCGTTGCTGCGGGGCCGCCCCGCACACAACATGGCGGCCGGGCCATGGCGGCCCCGCCCCGGCAGCGCCGCCGGAACGGGCGGGGCAATGGCGGCGGCGGGCGGGGGCGGCCCGGC
>VYXB01007625.1:256691-279478 GCA_013397135.1 Pachyramphus minor
CCCCCCAATAAACCCCATATCCTCCACATCCAAGTGTCTCTTTCAGCCTCGGGCTCCTCCTTATCCCTGGCACTTTGGGAATCTCCCGCCCTCCTTCGAGGGCACGACTGCTTCAGCCAAACTTTTTCAGCCGAACTGGATTTTCCGGTAAGAAACTCCATAGCCAACCACGCAGGGACGTTTTCTGCCGTCGGAAGGACATGGAGCTGGCTGGGCCAGGTGCCTGCACGGCTTAACTTGTGTTTTGCAGTGTGGAAAGGTAAGTGTGCCGTCAGCACAACCGGCTTGTGGTGGTGGTGGTGGTGACCTGGTTGTCTGGAATACCTAGTTTGCAGATCAGAGGATTCCTGTAGAAAATGATGCTGTATTAAAATTATGCTACTGAAAATAAGAAAGATTTTGGCACGGCTTAATATGTTATTTCTTTGTGTGTCCTTGTTGGTGGGTTTCAGTTGTCAGTTTATACAAAATTGGGAGATTTTATTCACAGGCTGCTTAAGCATCAATTTGAGGTGATCAAACTGTCTGCAGAAACCAAGGAGGAATTATCAGGCTGCTGTTTGTATTGTTATCCTTTCAATCCTGCTGTTGTTGCAGGAGGGATCTGTAAGACCTAAAGTTCCCAAAGCAGGAAAAGAATGGCAAACTTGTAATTTTACTTCTTTATTTCTGGTGGAAGTTATCGTCAATGTTTAGCCTTTCTGTGTGTAAATTGTTTCTGGTTTCTGAAATCAATCACAGTGCAGCCTCTGGCAGTCAACATAACTCCTCCCTGCTACCACAGAATCCACTTGCAGGATCAGGACATGGAATCTCAGCATTCCTTGCCATAGGATGTGTGGCAGGTGTTGCTAATCCCTGCGCTTTTAAAACCACGGCAAGGTGGTGTGTGGCACCAGTGAGTCACCGATTGTCGATCCTACACACTTCAGTACAAATCAAGGAATCCCTTTGTTCCATTTCCTTTTGTTTTGGTAGTATCTGGAAAGCCCAGGGGGAGACCATGACCTTGCAGAACTGAGCACACACAAAAGGCCAGACAGACCCTGAGCCTTCATGAGCTCTTTTCTCTCGGTTTAAGCTTGATTTCGAATCGGTTTGCCAACAGGAATAAGTGTGTCTGAAACTCTGTAAAGTTGGAGTTTAATAGTAAACATCTCTGCCTTTGACAGTATAAATAGTCTGTGGGGGAGCACTATATAATGGGTTATACTTCCCAGGGAGAAAGGAACTATAGGGGCCTGAGCTTGCTGGGAGTTGTACATCTCCATATCCCATCCTGGAAACTGAAGACCCCTTGAATTCCAGTCCAATATCTTACTTGCAGAGATTATATTCACTACATTCGTTACTCACTTGCACTAATTAAATTACTACATTTAGCAGAGGTGATTTTGTGTTTTAATTTCCTTTTCAGTGGAAAATTGCCCGTGGAAGGGGCAGTAGATGGTATTATGTGTGTGTGTAATAACCCCACACACACACACTCCTTTGCGTGGTGGGTTTTGTTCTGGGGAGAGAGTCTCCCTTTGGCTCAGAGAGATTTCCGTCTGAGTTAGGATTGCCCTGCAGTTGATTTCTGTGAAGCACGGCCAGAATGATCCGGTGATCCTGACAAAAAGCTGATCCGGGCGAGTGAGATCCCATGCGGAAAGTGACACCTGGTGTCAGGAGCTGAAACGCAGCTCGTACACCCTCCTTAGGTTTGGGGAAATGCTGCCGTCAGGGTTTGACGGGATCAGCTTACAGGTGTGTGAAAGGTCCCTGTAACTCCTGTCCGTGTGTGTGCAGTTGTCCCGTTGGGAAATGCAGGGTTTCACTCTGAACCTAAGCTCCTGTTTTCCTTGATTTTTAAATTAATATATCTCTGTGCAAGTGGTTTCTGGGTGCCACTTCTGCTCTGACTTTCCCATCCTCAAAACTTTTCTTTACCGACAGGTTGATCCTGCTTTGGGACAATGGCAGGAAAAGTGAAGTGGGTGACTGACATAGAAAAATCTGTGCTAATAAACAACTTTGAGAAAAGAGGGTGGATTCAGGTGGCGGAAAATGAAGACTGGAATTTTTATTGGTAAGCACGTTGCAAATGCCAGTTTCTAAATTTATGAAGCATTTTAGTCTGTTGTCAATACCATAAATAATAAAACAAAGTACGTATTGAACAATGAAAGGTGCAGAAATCAGAACTGATTTTTTTGTGTGCAGTAAGCAGAGTTTTCCCTTTACAGTTGGAGGGAATTTGTGGCTTAAGGGGAGTCTTTGAATGTCTCTTTCCCCAAAATTTTATGATGACACAACGTGAGCAAAAATAACCCAAGAGTACTCAGTTGCCATATATGATAAAATACTATTTTGTCCATGTTATGGAGGCTTGCCCTGTTACCAGAGTCCACTTTATTCTTTAATAAAATACTATTTTGTCCATGTTATGGAGGCTTGCCCTGTTACCAGAGTCCACTTTATTCTTTAATAAATGCCTTGTACTTGCCCTCTCCTTCATGATAATGATTTATATGCAGACTAATTATTCAACATTTCAACACTGAGAGTGATGTGAAATTAGATTAAGATTCTGCTGAAAGGAGGGGAGTAAATAATCTGCCTTCTTATTTGGTATTTGTCTAATACAAGACCATGAAATGCTGTCCTAGAATGCAGTAATCTGTTAATTGGCAGAAATAGCACTCTTTAAATAAACCAAACAATTTATAATGTCCCTTTCAAATGCAGCAGAATGGCAGTTTGTGCTGCCAAATGTACCCTTTGTGAACTACTTATTTAAATGGGCAGGAATCTGGTCCTAATCTGCTCATACCTTTGGAATGCAGCTGGGGGGAGTGGGGGAACACTGGTGGAAGTTGTTGTGTGACTGGTTGTTTGGGGTTTTTTTCTTTCTGAAATGATAATGTTTTGGGTTGATGGCATTCAGGGAATATTCCTAAATTTTCACTGTGAGACATCTAACACTGAAAGTTCTTGGCATCTATGTCCCTGCTCTTATCATCTGTGAAAAATGTAGGAGATAACTGATTTGATGACTTCGTTCTAGGCTTCTGTAGCATTTGGGGGCACTTCAGTCATTTTTAGGCCCTGCTGGGGATGGACTTGACTACCAACAAGCCAGAGAGTCCAGTAGGGCCAGTTTGTCATCTTCCTGTCCTCACTTTCTGCACCAATTTCAGGAGGGGTAGAGAGACTGATAAAACCTCCAGCAGGATTTAATTTGCTTTCCTAATAGGATTTCAGGATATGTTGGCTTGTCACTGCAGCAAAATACTATACTATAAAGAGAAACAAGAGAAAATATGAAGAAATTGGAGCAAACACGTTTCTGCTTTGTCCTTCTGGATTGTGTTTCTTGGGAGAAATAATTCGGTGCCTGTCCTTGCTTTCAGGATGAGCGTGCAAACCATCAGGAATGTTTTCAGTGTGGAAACTGGATACCGCCTCTCTGATGACCAGATTGTCAATCACTTCCCAAACCACTATGAGCTGACCAGGAAAGATCTGATGGTAAAGAATATCAAGAGATACAGGAAAGAACTTGAGAAAGAAGGAAGTCCTCTTGCAGAAAAAGATGAAAACGGGAAATATATTTATTTGGGTGCGTTGTCATCGTCAGAGTTGGTCTTTTTTTCTTATGTAGTCAATAACCTGGAATTGATCCAGCTTTTCTGAACCTTTGGAGTATTAGAACATTCAAGTGACTATCTTGAAATGCTCTGTTCCTGTCAGTGAGGAAAAAAAGTGCACTTTGTCCTAAAATTGTTGGCTGTTTTCTGCAGACTCAACACCCTTCTCTCTGCATCATCCCCTTTTCCCTCCCCTCAAATCTGGAGCATGAGGGAACACAGGAGTAGGGGAAGTGATTAAAACAGTAGCAGCAAATGTCTCCTAGGAAAACCTTGCTTTGAAGGATAATATTTTACAAATTGAGAGGAATAGAGGGAACTTGTTGAAGTAGAGACAAAGCAGGAATAAAAGACTGAGCCTTTCCTTGTTTCCCTGTTGTATTCCCACAGCACTAAGCCACAGTTCCTCCACAGTCCCACCACTCAGGGAGGAGCACAAATTCAGCTTGGATGCATGGAATTTAGTTTTGTTTTAATTTTTAGGCTTAGTTTTGTAGGTAATAAGGTCCTTAAAACACTGAACTTCATAGTGCAGCATTATCTGAAGTAGCATTGGGTAAGTGATAATGAAATTATTATTTTTAAATGTGAGGGTGCAGAACTAGATTTGTGACTAGGATTTTTGTGGGGATGTGTGGGAGTCTAGGGGGTGGGTTGCTTGGTTGGATTTTTGTTGGGTTTGATCTGTTTTGGGTTTTTAAAAATTATTTTGGAGAGGGAAAATTGTGGGATTAAGGTACTTTGCAGTAAAATTAGTGGTGGAACCAAAGGGACCTGGTACTTCATATGATACAGGGTTGCAGTTTCTTCAACTCAAAAGTGAAAAAAACTAACTTAAAATCTTATACTGGAGCAAAAACTGAAATAAACTTTTGCAGAAGAGCTCTGGACAGAAGTGAGTGAAGTAACACTTCAGAGGACAAATCTGGGAGAAGTTTGAGAACAAAGAAAAAAAATAAAAAGCCCAAAAACCAACCAAAAACCCCCCAAATAAACCAAGAATAAATCAGGAATGTGGAGAGTTGATTTTGGGGTCAGAAAGCATCAAAGAGAAACAGGTGGGGATGTGTGGAGTTGATTTACAACTTGAGAAAGTGAAATTCAACACTTCATATCCATGTAAGAAAGAAGCAGGTCTTGCTTCTTCTGGAAGTGAAGATAATCTGATAACAAAAAGGGAAAAGTGCTTTTCTTTAGATTTCAGTAATCATGGTAAAAACTGATTGTGGGAGAAAATAAGAATAACTCATAAAATAAGGATAACTCATAAAAATTCCACATCCAAAGAGGAGGCAACATCAACATTCACATTTTTGCCTGCGCAGATAAAAGTTGATTAATGGAATGGTGAAATTTTGATTAAGTTGGAAGGACATCTAGCCTTCTAATTTCACAGCACATAAACAGAAGAAAACTGATTCATGTGAATTAGAATCTGTTAATGTGAAGGTGGCATCATGTAGTATATTGCAATTGTTTAAGTAAAACTGAATTTAAATGGGATAAAAAGCAAGGTGAGTGTTGGTGAGGGTGGGTCATGCCATCTGTATGTGTCAATAACCTTATCAGATACACTGTCTTTAATTGTGCACCTTTCTCTTCCTCCCCTTGACTCAGATTTTGTTCCTGTGACCTTTATGCTTCCTGCCGATTATAATCTCTTTGTGGAAGAATTCAGGAAGAATCCCTCCAGCACCTGGATTATGAAACCCTGTGGCAAAGCTCAGGGGAAAGGGATATTTCTAATCAATAAACTCTCCCAGATTAAAAAATGGTCTCGAGACAGCAAAACATCATCGTAAGTTCTTAAGGCCTTAAAGCCTTTATTGTGTTTTTCTGTAATCAGGTGAACCACATCAACACTCTGATTGTCTGATGCATGGGAAAAGTATTCCATGATTGCTGTTGCTTTGTCATTATATACTTAGGTTTGCATTTAATCTCAGTTGTTATCTGGCTTCCTCCTTCAACGGGACTTGTTTTGGCATGAGGAGGTACAAAGGACTGTGCAAGTAACTATTCTTTATAAAAATGCTCTCAGTGTTGGTGGGGGGAAAAAAAAAAACCTGCACAGAAATAAATTGTTCTGCTTTATAGTATTAAATAACAGGAAGCAAGAGAAAAATCTTCCCCTCAGCAATTTCAGTAATTATTTCATGTGTATTAAATCGCTCTCTAAGTTAGTACAAAGGAAGAATGGATTTATATGAAATAAATACATTATTCTTTGGAACAGAAAATAATACACCTCATGTTGATGAAGCAGTCTAGCAATCTGTGCTTTTCTCTACCAGGAGAAGTTTTGATCACACAACTAATGTTAAGGTTTTTTCCTGTGGTCAAGTGACTGGCTGAATATCACTTGAGTATTTGTTTCCCTGCTGGACTTGGAATCTGAGGAATGTCAGAGCCTGAAAGTTACCTCAACTTTTTCACAGTGGTTTGCAGTTGCACACCAAGCAAAAATGCAAATATTCTGGTGGTGTAAGACCTTGAATAAGGAAGGTAATGTACTGTGTGCCCTTTGCTTGTCTGAACCATGCCAAGCTCTAAATCCTCTCTGAGGAAAAGACTGGCTGGTAGAGCTGCATTTGGAATGGCTTGTTCAGCTACAGTGTGAACTTCAAAACTAGGTTTAAATGGTTAATTCATAGGGATCAATTATATATATATATATATATACACAGGTACTTTTATACATACATATATCCACACCAACATTTTTGGTGTTTAATGCCTGATGCCAAATGTGTGTTCTCAAGCACCACAACTCTAGACATTGTTTTGGCAAAAGAGGCAAAGATTTCAGGCAACTCAAAGATTCACAGAATACTTCTAAGAAAGGAAAAAAAGACTTACTGGGTTGTATTGCAAACGTGACTTGTGCTTTTCAGGTTCGTGTCCCAGTCTTCCAAAGAAGCCTATGTGATTTCACTCTACATCAACAATCCCTTGCTTATTGGGGGAAAGAAATTTGACCTCCGTCTGTATGTTTTAGTATCTACCTACCGTCCCCTGAGGTGTTACATGTAAGTTTGTATACATTTGTGTTTTGTTTTGAGACAGTGGCTACAGCAGCCAAAATAACGTTGGGCTTGTTGCTGAAAGAAGTTCTAACCTGCACGTGGTAATTGTTGGGATTTAACACATTTCAATGACTTTTTTTTTTTTTTTTAAGGTATAAACTTGGATTTTGCCGGTTTTGCACAGTAAAATACACCCCGAGCACCAGTGAATTGGACAACATGTTTGTGCATCTCACAAATGTTGCCATTCAGAAACATGGGGTAAGTGTTCTTAGGTGCTCTTTTTGTAGCAAGACTGATCTTCTTAAATTGTCCCAAAAACTTGGGATAAAAAGGTTTTGTTGTGTTTTTCATCACCTTGCAGCTAAAATGCATCAACTTGCATTTACCAAATAAATAAATAGCAGCAGACTGGAGATCAAAAGTGTGCAAGATAATGAGTTGCAGCTCTGCAGTAGGCTGTGATATCTTCAGCAGTTGAGAGCAGGGGTGTTCTTCAAGCCTCCTTCCATTTAAATATTAATATGCTCCCTTAGGGATTGAGCAATGAAATTAATGGTGCTTGGTTCATGTGGGTTTGTGCTTTACAGCAGTGCTTTAATATCTCCTTCCTGATCTCTGTGTGCTGCCTGGCCAGCTGGTGGCTTCCTCTTGCCTGGACAAAGCTGCAGTTCTGCCTGCACAACAGTTCTGGCCTGGAATTTGCCACTGGTGTTCATAAAACACCTGGAAGCACAATAGCTCTGGCAGCACATCCCTGTGTCCCAGTGGGCTGGAATTCAGCAGTGGAGAGGAAAGGCTGCTGGGTCAGGGGTGACGTGGCGTTTTTGTCAGTGCTACAAATGTTTTATTGCTCAGGTGCTGATTTGGGAAGTGCTTTAAACACGCTGTGGTCTGGCAGGGCACACTGAGAATTAGTTATGGGATGGAAGCAGGTCCCACACAACTCAGAGAATAAATCCTGGTGCTGTTCTCAGCAGCAGTGAAGAGGTGAGGCATGTGATATGTTGCCTGTGTTGTTATTATGCACCATTCCATCTTTTCTGCCAGTTAAAGAATGGCCTTCAAAACTTTTCCCAAACAAAAACAGCAGTGAAAGTGGTGATGAGGTCATTTTGAGAGAATAAGGAACAGGAGTGGGTATAGAAGGAGCAACCTAAAAATGTGGAATCATTACTAGAATACTTGAAAAGCTTTTCATAAATGGTAAACCCCTGATACCTGTTGAGTTTGCAGACAGGCATAGGAGAAGTTTAATGTAAAACCATCCTGTTTGTTCTTGTGTTTTAGATGCTCCTGTAACTTGGGAGGCACTTAGACTGTACAGTTTTAGTCTTCTAAAACTCTCCCTAATTTGAGCTGTCAAGTAATTGGGGAAAGGGTAAAATTAAGGAAGGAGGGTAAGTCAGAATACCCATTGTAATGTTTCTGCTGGAAAATGCAGTTCTGAGTCATTATTCCCTGCATGTGCAATACAAACAAAACACCAATAATTCTTATACTTAATTATTTTCACTCAGTGATCTCCTGTGTAGCCTGCAATATCCTACTTTGTTTTAATGGCTTTAATTAAACAACTGTGATTGTGCAATGAAACGATCTGAGGAGAACCTTTATAAAGGGACAAGGTGGTTTTCCTGAGAGTTACCTGAGGGCTGAACATGTGTCTTTCCATCAGTGTGAACACCCTCTCTTTCCTCTGGTCTTTCCATTTGAAGGGAAACAGTGCAGAGCTTTGGTAGCTTCTGAAAAGACAAATATAAGGTGTCCTCCTGTCCAGTTTCAGTAACAGCAGGGCTTTTGTACTGAATTACTTGAAAAATTAACTTTTAAAAACAATTTGGGTGTCATTTATTTCCCTGTCTTGAATGTAACTGTTGTCAGTTAAGAAGACTCTTAAGAAGAGACCATATTTGCCTTGTGGGGAACAGACAAGACCTATTTTAAATGAATAAACACAGACAAGCACTTTCAAGTGCTGCATTTAAGAACAGCTAACTTCAGTGAAATTTAGCTCTGGCTCCCTTAATTATTTCACCTTTTTCCCCAGAGGAGGAAAACACTCAGTTCTTTCCTTTCACATTTTAAAACTTCCATTTCTATATCTTAAATCATGTCTCACTCTAAAACTGTCAAAGTACCCACTGTTTTTTTCTTCTAAGGAAGATCTGTTACTTGATTTGCAATGTGAGATACCAGCACACATGATAAAAACAGTTGTCTTTATAGAAGCCAGTTCAAAGTAAAGCTGCAAGAACAATTTGCCAGGTTTCTTTTTTAGAGCAATACTTTGATGTAAGTATAAGAGTGGACTTTTTGTGTGAATGAAAAAAAACAAACCTGCTGAGCCACTTCAAAGTCTTAGACTGAACAAACTCCTTAAACTCTTCAGGATGATTACAACCACATCCATGGAGGGAAGTGGACAGTGAGTAACTTGAGGCTGTACCTGGAGAGCACCCGTGGAAAAGAAGTCACCAACAAGTTATTTGATGAAATCCACTGGATAATTGTGCAGTCCCTGAAGGCTGTGGCGGTGAGTACTGTCCCTGGAGTGCTGCCAGCTGCAGCATTGGGGCTGCAGGCTTCTCACAGCCATCAAAGGGGGTTTGCCATCCAAGCCCCTACATCTGTGTGAGCTGGGTGAGTGATGGTGTTGGGGCTGATTTCCGCAGTGCTGTCATCTCTTGATTTCCCTGAGGATCTTGGGTGGGTGAGCTATCTGCCTGTATTTGAAGGAGGCAGTAAAACCTCTTTCCTTGAGGGCTTTGTGAACTATTTAATATGACTTGATACTGCCCTTGTGAATAGGATTAAGTTCTGCCAAAATGTGTGATGTCATTGCAGCAATAGCAAATGTGTCAAGGAAAAAAAATACCTCTGGAGGACAATTCAGCAGAGAAAACCTCAGGCTATTAGTTCATCAGAGTTACATAACCTACTTTCATCTCTTTTATACACAAGTCACGTAGTTATAATGAACTTTTATTTAGAAAAAAAAAAGAAGTAACAACCAGTCCTCTGCTTGAGTGACTTTGTGGTGCTTGGGTAGTATCCTGTGATAACTTCAGAGGGCAGGTGTCGCTCTGTGGGCAACTGAAGAGCCCAGTGCTGCCAAGGACTCTCCTGTTCCCAAGTGCATTGTCTTGTCCTCTGTTTTGGGTTGGTCCTGGCACTGCTGGGAGCTGAGTCAGCTCTCTGACAGATTGCTCCCTTGCTTTATTGATGGGTTTAGTGTTCTGCCACTGCAATGAGCTGAGTCATGGAAGGAGCAGAACACCAGGCTCAGCACGAGGAGGAGGGACAAGGTCACACAGCAAGGAGCAGTGGGAGGTGGGGAAGCTCCATTTAATTTGGCCTCTGCTGGGCAATCCTATTTGAAATCAGTTGGGAGAGCACAAGGGATTAAATCCAATGGTAGCAGAACCTTAGAAGAGAAGAGAAAAAGTGTTGAGAATGACTGAGCATGAAATTTGTTGGTCCTCTGTCTTTCTGACAACGGCAAATGTAATGAGACGCTTGTTCCTCCTTCCCCCTTTCAGACCCTGAAGAACTGAAAAGCTCTCCTGATTAGTTTGGGGCAAAACATCTCCCTAGCCTGTTACTAAGGTTTCTCTAAAAGATCTGATGAGATTTGCATAGGAGAAGAGTCTTACTGTGCCTACTGCAAATGCTGAGCAGATGCTGGAAAGCTCCTGGTTCTCTGGAGGATCAGCCAAGCACGACTTGTTCCTGGTCTCTCCTGGCTTTGGGGTTATAGTTGACTTGAGCTATTTATAATTTAAAAAGGCATCTTGGAATGGCTTGACCTAAAGTTTCTGTGCAGTTGCAGCAGCAGAATACAGGAAATGTTTTTGAATGAGCCCTCTTTTCCTAAAGTTTAAAGAATTTGTGAAGCTGTAAAATTTCCAAGTTCCTATTTTCTCCTGATGTTTGCAGGCTTCAAATGTTGTTACTGCTATTGCAAAATATGAAACCACTTATTTTTACACTGGAAACATAATGGACAGTTAATGTAACTTCATACTTGGGATCAGTGCAATCATTAGTCTTGAAATACTTGCTTACAACTTGGGAAGAAAAGGCAATGCTGGACTTACTAGCTGAGAGAAGAAAAGGGATTTAATCCAGTGTTAGCAGAACCTTTAAAGGGAAGAGAAAAAGTGTTGAGAAGGATTAGGCATGAAATTTACTGGTCCTCTATCTTATATCAGCTTATATCAGAGTTACAGCACTGAAAACCACTGTAGAAGATTCACAATGTCATCAGATTCTGGCAAACAAAGTGTGTTATCAGGTTACTTACTGAATGGTCGATTTTAATGCATGTTTTTGTCTTTTTCTATTTTCTTTAAGCCTGTAATGAATAATGATAAACACTGCTTTGAGTGCTATGGGTATGACATTATCATTGATGACAAGCTGAAACCCTGGCTAATTGAGGTAAGGTTGCATGACATGCAGGAAAAAACTCCCTTCTCATTTCACAGGATAAAAAAAAAATAAATTTCAACATAGTCTTTCCTCTTTTTAAAAACTGTTTTTTCTTCATTTGTAAGTGGACTAAGAGAAATGATGGAAAGTAAAATGGGCCATGTGACGACCAAATTGTTTGGTGTTTCTGTTTTTTACATCCACTGCATCCGTACAACTGGACTTGGCAATGCTGGCAGCCCTGTTGGATTCTGTAGCTGTAAAATTTGCATTGGCTTGATGGAGCATAACATCAAATTAAGCTTTTTTAACCTTAAATTTAAGTTTTAGGTGCTGTCATGGCCTTAATGTTAGAGGTTGAGAGGAAAGAAGAGGGGCACACAAAAGATAACTGGGATATTTGGAAGGAGTTTTTTCCCCCCCACTTAGTATATTAACTTCAGATCTGTATGTTCAGTATAAATTTTATCCATCCCTCTTCCTGCTCAACCTAATTAAAAGTAAATGAACTTACTTTTTTTTTATGAAGTCTGTTTATTGTTCTGATGCCACTTCTCCAAAGTAAGTGTGCAACAGAGATATGTTCAAGGAATCCCAGTTTTAAGTGAGACAAGATAGAATGCAGTGCTTTGAACAGAGAGCACAGAATGTGTTTTTCCAGCTCATGGAATATTCTGAGTTGGAAGGGACCCACAAGGATCATCAGGTCCAACTCTTAAGTGAATGGCCAAGACAGGGATCAAACCCACAGCCTTGGCTTTATCAGCACCCTGCTCCAACCAAGAGGGGAGAACTCAGGTTAAGAACTTAAATAAAAGTTGTTTACCCAGAAGAGCCCCCTGGATTTCTGTATGTAACGGTGAACTGGGCAGATTTTAAGTGCTGACATTTATGGGGCTTGTAACCATGTGAACTTAGACAGTTAAAAAAAAACCTGTGTCTTGTCTGATTCACCCTGGTGATCTCATCTGAATCAAAACCTCCAGGCTGACACTGCAGTGGTGTGGTACTTTCCTTTTTAAGTAAAAAGAGAAATTCCCAGTGGGGGGATTCCTTCCAGTGTCTGAGGAACTGAGAGATGTGCTTTGAGTCTTCTTTCCCTGTGGTACACACAGTCATCACAGATGCACTTTGCAGAACCATATACCACCCAAAAAAATTGATGCTGGCTTTATTTTTGCCTTTTGTAGGTCAATGCTTCCCCTTCCCTCACTTCCAGCACCGCTAATGATCGGATCCTGAAGTATAATCTGATTAATGACACCCTCAACATTGCTGTGCCTAACGGGGAGATTCCTGACTGTAAATGGAATAAATCTCCCCCAAAGGAGGTCCTTGGCAATTATGAAGTCTTGTGAGTTTTGTCAGTGTTTTATACGGTGTTTTTCTGTCACCTCCCTCTTTTTCTCATGTGTGATGTAGGCCAGAGAGAGAAGGTGAACTTCATTCTGGAGGGAAAAATAGGCATAAAGTACCACTTTGTGTCTTTGGAGCTGTCTCACCTCATGTCCAGAGAGAATGTTGTCTGATAAGCCCCTGATTGCACCTTCTGAGCTTCCAGCAGCCAGATCTGAGGGACAGAGGCAAAGAGAATGTGTGTCTTCTGCATGTGTAGGACTTTTATTGTATTGGGGGTAATAGATAGATGGTAGTTAAATAGACATAATAGTTATTTGATGCAAATTTTGTCTCAGTTCACAGAAATAGTGCCTCTTGACTCCCACAGTTCTGGGATGTAACAATAAATAAAATTGTCAGATACTTCTAAAATTCCTCCATCTGTATTATAAGGAGAGAAATTAATTACATACATGGTAGCAGTGAATACCCATAAAATAGTGTAACTAAGTATATGTTTTGATTGTTCTACACAAAGTTATAGTGTTGTCCTTTGTTAAATTCCAATTACCTATCTATAGCTAAATTCTGCTTGGAATTTGCGTAGTAGCTGAGAGGTCAGTGTATACTGAGTTATATACTTAGATAACTCAGTATATACTAAGTATTACTGTATATACTGAGTATAACTGTATATACTGAGTTATCTGAGGCCATAGATAGTAAAAGGGTATTTTAAGGTACTTAAGATATTTTATATAGCTACATGAAAAGGTATTACACAGACATATTTTAAATTATATAGGTATATAAAAATTATTTTAGATACTGTAAAGGCTTAGCTATTTAAAGAACTACTCATCACTGTGTTGCCAAATCCATGTCATCAAATGCATTTAATTTAATCCCATGGTTGCTTAGTTCACCTCATTCTTTCCCTTCTCACTCTCTGATGCAACAGTGAGGTTTTTTTTAAAAAATCCTCCCTTTGAAGCAACAGCTTAAGACTTTATTTAACTGGCAGCAGCCTCGTGTTCTGCTTAACCACAGAGACCTGCAGAAGTACATGGGGAATTTCACAAGCACAAAATTTCACAAGCTCAGGAGTTTTAACTGAAGCTGCCAGATGGTTTGTGTCCCTTTCAAAAATGCAGCTCAGGATATTTCAGATGATCTGTGCTGTAAAATCAGACGTATTTCACAGAATCGGAGCTGCGTGTCATAACCGTGCAGGCACAAAGCTGCGTGTGGGACAGCTTGTATTCAGTGTCAGTGCTAGATATGAAGCAAAACAGAATATAAAAATAGAATATAGAGGACTTACTTTGGTTTGTGTAGCAGGAGCAGGCACTGAACTTGTCTCCTTTCCAGGTATGATGAAGAGATGGCACAGAGTGATGGGCCCGAGCGGGACCCGAGGGGTCGCTCTGGGCAATCCACGGGAGCCAAAGGAAGTCGTGCAAGGGATTTAGGAAAGCCTGTCCTGACCACCTGGAAGTGATAACAGGAAAAACAGCTGCACTCCTGGTAGGAAGACATCACGGATAAAACAGCAGTTTTACAACAGATTGCCGTGTTTTGCTACGCTGCACGTAGGAAATACTAAAGGAGACAAAACAGCCTTTGGAAAGAAGTGAAACCCACACTCAAAAACCAGGAACTTTGCTAGACATACACTGGCTTGATTATTTACAACTATATATATATATACATATATAGGGTGTATGTGTATATAATAATGGTTATATGATTTGTATAAACTGATATTCTCTTGGTAATGATTAAGAACTTCCTGTATAGAGATGGCAACTCAAATATGCATTCTGAAACAAACTCCTCGTTGTGCTGGGTATTATTTGTTTCCTCCAGCAGCCTATCCCTTGCTCCCTGTAATGAATGAGCTGTGGATTCTGTCAAAGGGTGAGAGTGGTAAGTGTTAATAATATCATGATGGTGGTTCAGATTCTTGTAGTAAAAGAAGAGCTGAGAGAAAAAATTAGGAATACGTGCACTTGGGGCTGATGTCAGTTAATGCAGCTAATGATTTATACCAGGAACAAGAAATTGCAAAAGAGCTCTTTGTGTGCTGAGGGTTGGGGGGTTTTATTTCCTTTAAGTGTTCTGAGCTTCTAATTCTTTAAAGGTAGAAAGCTTGATGAACTGAGGGAGTGTTTCAGTGGTATATGGATGGTATATTGATTACTTCACTAGCCATTAATTTCTGTTTTGAGATGATGCATGTCTGTGGAAGAACAGACAGAACAGCCACATACTGTGATAAATCTCATTGCTTGAAGCTGATGGTAAATCTTTATTTGCACCAGGACTTCTTAGTGTATTTATGCATGTATATAAGTCAAATATCTGTATATTTTTATATATTTTATGTGTGCTGTAACAAAAATGCTGTTGCACATGGCGAGCTATTTCTGGTATCTTTGACAACAACAGTTGTGATGATTAGCTGCCAAAACAGAGAGCAAAAGATAAAAATGGGTATTTCAGTTCTTCTAACAGCAGAGCAGATAAATAAACTAATTGGATCTGTGATTGCCGAGAGTTGTAAATGTCCAGGGAGCCATAAATTTGACCTCTCCCAAAAGTTTTTAGTTTCTTGAGCACATAAAACAGACCCCTTTGCCTGCTTTTGAAGGTCCTCCTAGCAGAGGGCAGGAAACTGTGGTCTGTCTTTGGGACAGTTGGTGCTGATGACTCTTCAGTCTGAACACAGGGAGGAGGGCAGATGAGGGCTGGGCTCACCAGTGATACCCTTACACGTGGTCTGGGATTCATCCTTGCAATGGAGAATGGAATATGTGGCCTGAGTCACTCCAAGTGTAATCCTGGTCTTCATTGGTCTTGTGTATTCCATTAAAATAAAGACCAAAATCCAGCTGATTCTGTGTTCACCAGACTTGAATCTTCTCACTGGCTTCTACAAAAGCACGTTCTGGTTGGCTCTTGAAATAAGGCTGAGAAAAGATGATCCCTGCAGGGTAGTGAAGCTCACCTAAATTCCAGGGCTCATGTATTTTGGGTTTGGGATTTTATTTGGGTTTTGGTTGGGTTTTGGGTTTTTTTTGGGGGGGGAGGATTTTGGTTGGTTGATTTTTGGATTTTGCGTGTTGTGGTGGTTGTTGTTGGGTTTTTGTTTGTTTGGTGTTTTTTTTTTTTAGTTCCTAACAGTGAGTCTTGCTTGCAGATTTGAACCTTGACAGGTAAGTAGGTGTGTTAATCATCAGCAGTGTTGTTTTAATTACATGATATTTAGTGGGCAGACATTTCCAGTTTTACCCCCAACTGCCTGTCAGGGCTAAAGTGGGAGGTAGTGACAGCCTTAGGAACTGTGAGACTGTAGTAAATAGGATTTTAAACTCAGAACACACCAACTGAGCTGCAGTGACTTTCAGTCTCACTTTTGGGAAGGCTTAAAGCGAAAGCAAAACTAGGATTTATCGCTGTAGAAGGCTTTGGAGACCTAATCCAGGGGATACTTTCAGATGTAATTTCACTGATGGTAATAATCTTGATGCTGATCTAAATAATCTTGTTCTTCCAAACTAGTTTGTCAGGTGGTTACCCTGTGTTGTGTTTTTACAGCGAGTTCAGTCGGGGCCTCCAGAGCACACACTCTGCCAAGACAGAATAGTAATGGCACTGCCTGTGATATTACTGACATGGAATATTCTTATTTAATTGTTCAGGGGGGTTCTAATGGCTTGGAAAGGGTGAGCTCACTTGAGCTTGCAGCCTCAGTATTCAGCAAAATAAAGCATCTCTTCCACTGATATAACATGATGGCAGCTTTTCAGGAGTCAGGGCTGGAATTCTTGGTGTTGCTTTCAAAGAATAAAGATTTCTGTCCCAGTGTGTAGCAGATGCATTTAATTCAAATATAGCAGTTGCAGAGCAATATTTTATGTGGAAAATATTTTTGTAGCAGAGCTGTCGGTTCTGAACACACAAATCCTTCTCTCTGGCCACTGCAGTGTTGAGAAAGCATATTTCAAACCCTTGAGGATGACACATCTCTGTAAAATACCTAGAAAATTATTATTACTCCCTCAAAATAAAAACATTAAAATATTACTAACTGGAGAAAAAAGTATAAAAAAAACCCCAAAGTGATAGGAATCTTTGGCTCTGAGATTAGGTGCTACATAGTCAGAATTTAGATTTCAAATGTTGATATCACATTTTACGGTTACATCTCCAACCAATGTGTTACTACTAATGGATCCTGCTGCCCCAAACATGAATTTAGTAATGCAATGCTGCCTTCAAAGAGCGAATGCAGTGACCTGATCTCTTCCTGATCTCATTCCACTTTCTTTTTCAAAGCATTAGGCCGCTGCTGATATAAATCAGGCTGCTTTCTCCCCGTTTCCCTTTCTAACAGGCTTTTTGCAGAGATTGAAGTTTGAAGGCCTGACTCTATTTTCGGTTCCAATACATGAAAAACCTCTGTGTGCAATGGGGGTTCTAGGAAGCAAAACCAAAATAACATGAAATTCTAAAATGCTGAGGTTGGATTTCTGATCAGAAATGCTTCCTTTTCTATGCAGAACTTGAGGCCTCGTGTGTAGGTAAGTGAAATGTTCTTGAGAAACTCAAAATTAGGAAGCTCTGTTGCTACATAATGTCTGGGGTTTTTTGTTGGTTGGGTGGGTTTGTTTTTGGTGGGGTTTTTTTTTAATGCAATGATTCACTGAAGGAATTTGAGTAAATTTTTTGAATGAGGAAATTTTTTGATTAAGGAATTTTTTTAAGAAGTAGCTTTTTAAAATAAGGGAATAATTGAATAAGGGAAGAATTGAATGAGGAAGGGGTCAGTGTTAGCTGGAACAAGTGCTTGTCTGGAGACTCTGAAAAGGAGGATGACAAGGAAACAAAAGCAGTCATAGCAAGAGGAAGAGGAGGAAGAGGAGGGTAGTATGTGGCTTATCACCCTGTGAGATGCTGGTTTGTACCTGGTCTTGAAAGGTGAAGGTGAAAATCCGGTGAGGAAGAGGAGAAACTGGAAAGGAAACTTTTAATTGTTTACTGAGGGATAAATTCTTAAAACTTTTCACTCCTTGAAGCAAATCTGTTGCTGTAATAGGACAGAACTAATGGTCTAAAGTGGTGTAGACACTGTAAGAGCCTGGGGGATGCTCTGCCATCAGCTGGGGCTGAGAGGATCAGGGAGATGTGCTCTCCACTGGAGGCTTGTTGAGGGGGATTGACTGAAGGTGTGATGCTTACAGGTGGAATAAAAGCTGATACACCTCATGGGGATGCTCTCATTCAAAGGTAAAATAGCTCTTTTTGCCCAGTTCTCCAGAAGATTAAAGCCTGGTTTACCTGTGACTGAGAGGGCTTAAGTGGGCTTAAATCTGCAAGCAGCAAGCTCTTAGTTCTGACTGACTCACTGTGGCCTTGGGCCAACCATCCTCCAAATGTATCTGACTGTGGGACACAGTTACTGGTTTGGCTTTCAGGGGAGCAAATATAAATCAGAAATAACGAAACTCACAAGTTCTGGCTTGGGCTGGTGCAATAACTTGCTGGGCAGGGCTAAAATAAATGTGTGCCTGGGCCTTAAAATTCTGTTCTTCGTCTGCTCGAGGGATGACTGGCATAAGGAGAGTATTGTGTGAGGAGTCACATAGACAAGCTCCAAACAGCTACAGGGAGTTGTGATAATGGCATCAGTGTCGAAGGAGCTCATTGCTGGGGTTGAATAGGGGGCTTTCCTTCCTGGGCACTAACCTTTCTCCCTGTTAAATCTTTGACATGGAAGGAATGAATAAGACTCCCACAGAATGGCTCCTTTATGTGGCTTTAGGAACTTCATTAGTAGAAAAGAAACAGTGTTATCCCTGAAGCGACTTTGTTACTGTTGGCTTTACAATGGGACTTCTGCCTGAAATGTCCCTGTCTCCTGCTTCACTTCCTGCTGTAAACTTAGCAAAACAATGGACGTTTCACAGAAGATGTATGGCCCTGCATTTCATCAGCAGGACGTGTCAGGCAGAGCTCATTTATCTGCAGCAGAGGAAGGGCTTTACCCTCTCACCATAAGCTGGTGCTGTTTCTGAAGCAGTTTTAGAAAGAAAAGGAACGTGTATAGCCTGGAGAAGCTGTGCCCGTGGCCAGAAATTTATTAAAAATTCAATTATTCAGAGGAAATAGGAGCAGAAATGAGCATCTTGGAAAAACTGATTGTTTTCCCTGAATGGCAGGAAGTTGCGTGTGCTGGACTGGATGTTTTTTCCACCTTTTTAAAGTTGCCATCAAAGCTTAGGCAAAGCTCTCCACAGAGAGCAGCCCGTGGCCAGGACTTTCCCAGTTGTTGTGATGACAGGGATACCTTTACCAGTGACAGGGAGTCTTCTCTGCCTTAATTATTCCCAAATTTTATGCCTATGAGAAGCACATTCACATCTGACGTAATCATGCGGTAAAAGATAAAAGTTTGGAGAGTATGAAACTAATTAAAAGCAGTGATGTGAAGAACAAGGTGATAATAAAGAGTATTTCAGACAGGAACATGTCTTTGAAGGGTTCATTCCCCGTGAAAGCTGGGCAGTGAAACAGTGAAATTGCTGGATTTGAGTGCAATTAAGTTTCATAATCTCTAATTCTTTGTCATTGGCTGGCTTATATAGTCACTAATGGCATTACATTTGCAATCCAAATACGGTTCAGGGTTTAAATTTACATTTAAAGGCGTAAACAAAGATGTATAACACGTGGACTTCCTCAGCAAGAGGGAAACATTTTGGAGAGCATGCTGAGATGTTATTGCAACAGTCGAGCAACACAAATAAAATTTGTACTGAGTGAAGCCCAGAGACAGAATTTCCTTACAGAGAAAGTACTGATGCCTGAAAGGACACGTGGAATTTCTGAGGACAGCAGAAGAAAGAAGAAGCGTATTTAAAAATAGATTGTGTTAAAAGTAAAAATAACCATGGGATACTTATCTAAAATAAGAGAGGAATTTTTTTTTTTCCCCCCAGAAACTTCCTGTCCTGTTCCCAACACTCTGAATCAGATGCCCACCAGAGCTGGAGAGACTGTCAGCTGTTCTTCTAAGCAAAAAAATTTAAGATAAGCTTTCCCAGGATGTCACATTTTTAATAGAACTGAAAATGCATTTTAATGTTCTGGTTTAATATTTTAATAATGTAATGGCAACATTTTAATGGTTTAATATCTTTAATATTGAGGGAAATATAAAAACACTAAAATCAAAGTGATTAATACGTTGAAGTGTGATTCACTCCATCAGTAAGTTATTTATGGCATCATAATAGTGTCATCATGCTGGGAGCTTGCATCACTGATGATAGATATAATTAGACCACTAATCTCTTTTAATTCACTGCAAGAAAAGCTGAAGTGTTTGAATATACATAAAGTTAATTTCCATGCTATAAATTGAAAGAAATAGGACTTTATTAAGCACGGAGGTGTATTTCCCCAAGCAGTTTTTCCAGTGCATATATGCATTTATTCAGTGCACGTAGCCTCAAGCCCTGTATCTATTTAAACATACATTAAACTGTGTTACTATAAGTAATGAAGTCAAATTACTGCACCAACATGTGCAGTAACCCCAATGCAGCCAAATTCACAGGAGGAGCAATAGTGTTGATTCAAAAAGTGCCCTAAGATGACACTAAAAATTGTGTCAAATGGTACACTTGGAAAAGGGGCAAAAACCTGACAGTTAAAAATGTGCTTTTAAAATTCTGACAGTGGTTATCGTCTTGGTTGGCTTCCAAAGGTGTCTAAGCACTTTTCAGCTAAGTGTAAAAAAAAAAGGATAGGAAAAATTTTGCAAGCAGAAAAGAATGTTCAGCAGCTTGAAAATACTGTTCCCTAAAGTGGTGCCTTGAGAAACCCCCAAATATTAAGAAGTTCATAAAAATTGTCTTTTGATAAACTTACTTTTTTCCCCAATTAATAGTCCTGCCTTTACCTCTTTATCTTCAAAATTATAATTTCATAGCATTTATTAAGATGTTTCATAGCAGTTGCTAACTGATTTATAAAGACATTTAAGTGAAAAACTGGAAAATCGTTATCTCAAGTTGTATTAAAATCTGAATCCAGTTGTTAGTATAAAAAACGTTGTGTGAATTCCTAATTTCTGATCACCCTCCATTCCCTTGGAAGTGTGTGTGTATATATTACAGACATATATATTACATATATATATAAAACATATATATATATAAAGTATAGTAAGTGTTTATATGGAAACTCAGCAAAATGTATGTAAATACAGTAATAAATTACATACCATTTATTGCACATATTATAATGTAATATGTATAATTATAGGTTATACGTGTATATATATGTATAAAATATCTATATATATCTATATATGAATATAAAATATCTATATAAAACGTGTGAGCAGCACACTGGCCTAGCAAAGCCGATGCTGGTTTAAGTCCTGTCCTCTGCCAAGCTGGAATTCCCTTTCCTGGGAGGATGAACTCAGTCCTAGCAGGGATTTACGCTGCAATTTACACTGAATTCCTGTGCTGCTCCTCCGATCTGGGAACAATTTGGATCATTATTTGACCGTACAAAGAGATGAATGACTGTTTTGATGTTGAGGAAAGTCTTTAAGTGTTCTGGCAGGGAGAATTCCCCGGCTTTGACAATGCTCCAGGCGAAACGGAAGCGTGATTCCATACAGAAAGGGCTGGATTTACGATTGGATGTGCCCCTTGTCATCCCCTGTATAAAGCTGGGTTATGCAAAGCNAGTATAGTAAGTGTTTATATGGAAACTCAGCAAAATGTATGTAAATACAGTAATAAATTACATACCATTTATGTGCACATATTATAATGTAATATGTATAATTATAGGTTATACGTGTATATATATGTATAAAATATCTATATATATCTATATATGAATATAAAATATCTATATAAAACGTGTGAGCAGCACACTGGCCTAGCAAAGCCGATGCTGGTTTAAGTCCTGTCCTCTGCCAAGCTGGAATTCCCTTTCCTGGGAGGATGAACTCAGTCCTAGCAGGGATTTACGCTGCAATTTACACTGAATTCCTGTGCTGCTCCTCCGATCTGGGAACAATTTGGATCATTATTTGACCGTACAAAGAGATGAATGACTGTTTTGATGTTGAGGAAAGTCTTTAAGTGTTCTGGCAGGGAGAATTCCCCGGCTTTGACAATGCTCCAGGCGAAACGGAAGCGTGATTCCATACAGAAAGGGCTGGATTTACGATTGGATGTGTCCCCTGTCATCCCCTGTATAAAGCTGGGTTATGCAAAGCTTGATCTCACATTTCATGAGGCAGTGTGAAAGAATCAAGTGCAGCTGTGGTCAGGAGTGAAAGAAGAAACAATGAATTTCCAGGTTTCTCCTCTCAAACGCGAACTGTGGAGAGGAGGGAGAAATCATGTTCAACCTTACACAGCTTAACCAACCTGACCAAATTTCGCAGTGATTGTTAGTTGCAATTAACTCAAATCCATTTTTTAAGTACTTTTTTTTGCCAGAAGGTAAAATTTATCCCCGTGCTATGGTGTCACAATCCTTCGAAGCTAATCTAAGTTCCCAGTGAAGTTAAAGCTCCTTAAGTTAATGAGTCACAGACTGAGTGAAAGAGCACAGGAAGGCTTGGCGCCGATCCTGATCCTATGCAGGATCCTTCTTGCATAAGAACCGTGGCCAAGAGGAAAGGACTCTCAGGACTGTTTTCCAGCCCTGCCCACTGTGCTGTCCTGGAACCCGGCTGTCCCGGGGGACAGCGCCGGAGGCACAGCGGGGATGAGAAGGGCAGATGGCAGCGAAACAGCAGGAATTAGGAGAAGGCAAAGGCTCGAAGGGACGGCACAAGGTCACCGCGGCGGCTCCTGCTTGGAACTTCAAACAGTCCTGGCTAAAACAAATATCCCCAGCATGTTCCGCGGGGCTCCCGCCGGCGGTGTCCTGCAGGGACACACCTGGATGTGTCCCCTACTCCCCGTGGTGACCCCTGAGGTGGCCGGAGATCCCCCACCCCGAGGTGACCGGAGCCCCTCGGGATGACCCCGAGGTGTCCTGCGGGGACACACCTGGATGTGTCCCCCCGAGGTGACTGGAGCGCCCATCCCGAGGTGTCCCCACAGTGTCCGATCCCCCATCCCGAGGTGCCCCCACAGTGTCCGATCCCCCATCCCGAGGCGTTGTCCCACAGCCGCCCCTCAGGGAGCCCACACCAACCACCGACGCTTGCGCCCTCCGCCCCTTCCAGCCCCGCCCCATCCCCTTTTCTATGGAAGCGGCGTTGATTGACAGCTACAAGAAGCCAATGGACGCCCCGGCGGGGAGGGCGCTC
>VYXB01007625.1:279604-293191 GCA_013397135.1 Pachyramphus minor
GCCGCGCCGGGCCGGGCGAGGAGCCCCGGCGAGGCCGGCGGAGGGACCGGCGCTGCCCGTGCGGAGGGCGCGGGGAAGGTGAAGCTCTCCTTGCACGGCGGGCAAGGGCAGGGCTGGGGCCGGCGGGGGATGACGACACTGGCTCGGTTCCTGTAGGAGGGCAGAGCTCGGCGCTCGCCAAAGTTTAGTGACCCCCCTCCGACGGCGCTGGCTTTGGGAGGGGGGTGCAGGGAGAGAGGGCGAGGATGGAGCCACTGCGCTCGGGCGGGTGGGTTTTTCCTGCGGGCGGTGAAGTCCCTGGGTGGTGAAGTCACCCACTGGCAGGTGACGGTGCTGGGTTGGTGGGAGGAGGTGATTCCAGGGGGGGCAGTGATGTTTTAAGCGGCTCACACCCCTCTGAGTGCCAGAATCACCCAGCTCAGCCAGGCTTCGTGGTGTTGCCGTTGCCGCCTTCTTTCTGGACTTTCCCTTTTTTGGCTTGTGGAAAGAATCTCCTCATCTCCCGAAACTGTGTGAGAGACAGACATCCCTTTATGTGCACCGGGGCTACCTGGTCAGGGAAGGACAGGGTCTGTACAGTGCTGGCTGTATGGATCTCTCCCAGCTGCCTGGCTGTCCCGGGCTGGAGTGACTCAGAAGCTGCTAGATTCACTCTTCTGAGACATTCAGCCTTCTGAGCCTTCACCCTTTTGCCCTCTCAGCAAAGGAAGCCAGGAAGATGCGATGCTGCCCTTTGCAAGCTGAACCTTTGGAAACTAAATGTAACCTTGCAGTTTTGAACCGACAGATTACTTATTAAATAGTTAGGATAATTTAAAACTAGTGCACCGCTGCACCTATTCGTGTAAGTTTGATCCTTTCCACCTGACCCAGACTGGGGTGAAAAATGAGCCTTTGGATGTGTTACTTTTGTTTCCTTCTGTCGTGTCCCACGACCTCCAAAAGGCTTCTTAAAAGGTTACCATGAGACTGTTTTCTCTTGCTCCTGTGTGTGTGTCTGGGGGGGATCCACTTCTGCTAATTTTGATCTAATTCCAGCATTTGTTCAGCACTTTTCTAAAGACAAAACCTTCCCAATGCTTTTAAAAGCTAAAACAGGGGTAGTGCATTATATGTAGTCACAGTGAAGACTGTGTTATGTAAACAACTGGGTTTTAGCGCAACAAAAGGATCATTCCCGTGTGTCTGTGACACGAGACTGATAGAAAAACACTGCTTTGTTGCTTCCTTGGGCAGGGGGGACACACAGGGCATGATGACTTAAAGGTGAGAGGCAACTGAAGCAGTTTGCCAGCTGTACTTCAGATGGGCAAAACTCCTTAATTGCATTCTTCACTATTAAGGTTATTATCACCGAGGGCTAATGTGCTGACTCTTCTGTACCTGTACCTGCCTGAAATGGTGTTTTGCCAAACTTGCCATTTGCCTTCAAAGATAATAGTTGTATTCTTGCAGTTATGACTGTAAAAAGTAGTGTGTGTGTCTATTTAGCACAATGCAGCATCGTTTTGGAGGTCTCTGACCGTGATGTACCACAGCTCGAGCAGGAGTGCAGGTGCTGTTCTNGTCACAGCTCGGGTATGGTGAGCAGGAGTGCAGGTGCTGTTCTCTGTCCAAGTAAGTATTTTACAGATCTAGAGTCGATTTTTTTTTGGCTCAGGTCTGTGTGTTGTGCAGTGCCACAGCAGAATAAACATTAAAAGCTGCCCTGGGGTTTGAACTGCATACCACACATCAGGCAACAATATCGCTGTTGAAAGAAAGCACAAATGATTTTTAGTCTATTAAGGGTTGATAGGCAAAACTGTTTGGGATTTTTTTTTGGTCGATTTTTTTTCCTCCTCTCATTTTAAAGAGGGTGTGCTGCAGGTGGGTGCAGTAATTAATATTGAGCTGACAAATTAGATGGCATTTATGATTGCTGGGCTTGGGGTTTGCTGTGTGGATGGCCTTAAGTGTTCTTTCACTTTTTTTTTTTTTTTTAAACTGTCATAGGGTAGTGAGAACCTTCTATATTCCACAAGTCACTTCTGCAAGAAAAGCTTGATTTTACTTCGTGGTATATAATTAATTGTGTTTTTCTACTCGTTTTTGTTTATGCCTTTGAAGTGCCATCATGGTGACGTGGCTTTCTGAGAGTGCTCATTGTGATCTGTGAGTGTTTTTAAACAATACCTTCAGAAAGCACCCAGATGATGTATTTCTTCTAATGGGTAGATGTCTGCTTTCTTTTGTTGGTCTGAAAATCAGTGCTGTGAACCTGTTATTTGGCGTGTTTGGGTGATTTAGGGTTGGCCATGAGAAGTTTTGTTCTCGTGGTCCGTCTGTGCAACATATGGGTGCTTTCTCCTCCTCTGGAGCTGAGTGAGCCACTTGCTTAAAGATGTCCATCTGTCCATTCTGTGCTTCCCTGGCTGTGGTTAAAACGAGCCTGAAGGCTGCTGCAACTTCAAGTGGTACAAGAAATTTCTGTGCTCCTTGCAGGAACTGGAAGCACTTTATCAAGTGCTTAGCAGTGCTGCTGCCAGTCCAAAGTTGCCTGTGCTTGTATGAGTCTGTGGGAGTAACACAAAGTGGTTCAATGGTAATAATAATAATAAAAAAAAGGTGAAAAGCTAGTAAGAGTAGCTAACTCAGCTTTCTGTTTCTGAGCTGGTGAATGGTTTTTCTCAATGTGGGAGTAGCAGGTCCTGGAAAAAAAGGGCATCTTCTCATTCAGTGAGCCAGGGGAACAGTAGGTGCAGATGGAAGAAGGGTTGGTTGGGTTTTTTATCAATAGATTCATTTAAACATGCATGTAAACTGATACATCAGTGTCTTCTTGGTTCTTGGAATCTCTGCTTTTTAAAAAAATACCAAGATTTAATGATTTACTTGTTGCCTGGAATGAGGTCTCTAATGCTTGAACTGAAGACCAGTCTGTGAGATTAACAACTCCTCTGTAACACAGGATGTAATTCCAGTTCTGTCTTAATCCCCAGGACTTCGAGAAGTGACATTGTTCCTTTCAACCTAACCCCAGTGACTGATTTTTGGCTTGACTTAATGTAATGATGGATTGTTCCCAGGGGATGAAAAGGAAGAAAGCAGGAAATGACTGTGGTGTCACTGTACTGAGACAAATGAAGTTAAGGATTCTGAGCCTGTGGTTGAATAAATGACATATTTAATATGAATGTTACCTGGCTAATGGACTCTCTGGGGTTGAGAGGAATAACCTGGAGTTGATGGTAACTTCTGGTGTATTCTGGGGTCTGCAAGTTGTGTCAGGAGACTTGAATGTTGTTCCCTTATGTGTTATCCCAGGTGCCTTTTCTGGGGGAAGGGAACAGTCCAGATTTCTCTGATAATGTTGGTCCTTGGAGTGTGGGTGATTGTGCTGGGCTGGGGTGTGTGGGTAGAGTCCTGTGATCCTTGGTGGACAGGATGTGTCAATATTTGACAAAGAACCAGCCCTAATTAGTAAATAGGGGTAGAAGTGGCCTGGCTGTTGTAACCCTGCACAATAATGGGCTCTGAAGCAAAAAGAAAACGTCTCTCAGGCTTCAAATAAGGTGGTTTGGTTCAACTTTTTAGAACATGCAAATATTTAAAAGCTACTCTGGCTTACACAAGATATTGTAAATATTTTGGTAATAATGGAAACCTGTATCTTGCACTGTTTGACTTTGGGCCAGTGCATGTTGTTAACCCTTTTTTGGACTCTGCTTTGAGTTAAGAATTAATTCCAAGGCATCTCCAGATCAAATATTTTAAACAACCTTCTGTGGCTTTTATCACATACAAACCAGAGTACAATATAACAGCAAAAATGGTGGGGACAAGAACAGCCTGTCAAATCATGTTATTAAATATTTCTTCCAAACACTTTTACTGCGACACAGGCTGGATGTTATGTGATCTCTTGACATAAAACTTATAGATGTGACACAGATGCAGACCATGAAGGGAAAAGAATATGACAAAGCATATAGTAAGCTTATGTGTTTGTTGTTTTCCTAATTCCTGACTTAATAAGTTAAATAAAGGGTGCAGGGTGAATCTGCTTAATGTGTCCTGTAATGTGAGGTACAGATTTCAATAAATGGTCTGCCATGAGTCAGAGGACAAATGGGACATCTCTGTAGTTTGACTTATGCCTCCCATCCTCTGCCTTAATAGAGGCTTTGCTGGCAAGTTGACAGATCCCTGGATCCCTGCTGAGTGGAGCAGTGCTGCTTTCTTGTTGGGAGAAATGATAAATCTGTGATAATATTGATGATATGTTAAATGCCCTGGTGCCAAATGCAGTGTTAGGACGTTGTCACTGCACTGGATGTTAAATTCCACACCAGTGTTAGAGCTGGGAAAGCGAAGCATGGAACACACATCAGTGGGACCAAAGGATTCCATGATAATGTGGCATTTTCCTTCGAGCAGCAGCAGCTGCAGGAGCAGCTGAGAGCTCTGTGGTGTCGGGTGTGTAGTGGTGGTATCTGTTAGATACCAGTTAGAGCTGTTGGGAGATGTTCCAGAATGTCTCTGGAGTGTCAGTGTTCTTTAAAGCTGCTAATATTTCAAATATTATTGCAGAAGTGTCACCACTCCTCTCTTGGCCACTTAGTCCTCTCTACCTACATCATAACCCCACACAAACTGTTCACTCACGGGACATGTGCAGTGAATTTCAGTGCTGTTAAATGGGCTTGATTTATGTTCCCAAAGGCAAAGATTTAATCTCTTACTTGTGTGTTTGCACATTAACAAGGAAAATACCTTTTTTGCCCCTCTTTTCAGGGTCTCAGACTTTGTGTGTTGTCTGTGCACTTGCTTATTCCTTGTGTTAGCAAAACATCTTGTAACTTGTTAAACCAGCTCAGAAGTTTGTTTGTACTACTTCTACTCACCACTGATAATCAGAATGTAATAAAACAAGGAAAATGGAGTGTGTGTAAACACAATTTATGCACAAAATTGTTGCTCATGCTGGCAGCTGAAGTTGTGCTGCAGCAGCTCCTCAAATACAACTTACTGTACCCTCAAACTCTTTATAGTTAAACAAATTGAAGATGTGCTTAAATTGATGGTCCTTGATTTTTGCCAATTTTAAGTGCATGGGTGAGTAGGTAATAAGTATCAAATAATCTTAAGTTCATAAATTTAAAGATGAACTTGCTGGTGTTTTCTTGAATTTTTGCTTAAAATATTTTAGTGTGGAAGGACCAGAAGACAGTTGAAAGAGTTTTTAAAGTTGAACAAGTTCCAAGTAGAAAGGAGCCAAAAGTCCTTATCTTTTAACTTTAAGAATACTCACTTATACGTGTTTCTAAGGTATAATGTGATAATTATTCTTATGTAGTAGTACAAATACTGTTTTTATAGAAAAAATTGAGTGTTAAATAATTTTTTGAACCTCCTAGCAGAATGTTTAAAATAATCTGGTAGCACATTGTCATTTAGCTTCTCTCAGTAAAGTACTATTCCACCTGATGGGTTTTTTTTGAAGCAGGTGCTCACAGATAGGCCAGCAGAGAACATTTTAGCAGAACAAAATACTATTGCAGAACATTTTGTGCTCTTCTTTATTTAATTGCTCCCTTCACTGGATGTCATCAAGATCCTGTCTGTTCATTGAGGTGGGACCCAATTTATTATTTATCTTTGTAAACCCAAATTAGAGGAGATTAAAAGACAGGCCACGTAGTTTTAAAGGTTCTGCAGGTGAACCTTTAAAATGATTTGAAATTATATTTGATCTTAAAATTGGTTTGACTTTGGCTAAGAAATCCTTTGTCCAAAGTAGTATAAAAGCAGCTGCTTTGCTTGTAGTGTCCCTGTATCAGAGAGCAACATGTGGGTTTAGTCTGTATCAAATGACTGTATTTTTAGCACTTGGTTTAGAGGCTATTCCATAATTCCTGGTAGAATGTAAATCCTGTGGGTGGTGTGGGTATCATGAAGAAAATCTGCGTGGTGCAAATGTTAATCATTGTCAAGTCCAGTAACTGATAAACACAAGGAGATAAATCAAATACCACGCCTTGATTCTGAATTTGTTTTGGGTTCTGCAAGACAACCTATAGAGTTGGGTTTTTTTTTTGCTTTAGGCTTTGATCAGGCTGATAAAATACGATGTATTCTCCAGTTATCTGGGTTTTTTCACTGCAGAGAAACTCAAACTGGAACAGGAGATTCCCCTTTCTCCCTCCTCCCCTCTGCTGCCAGAGAGGCCACATAGGAAGCACCTTTGTTCCTACTTGTTCTTAGGTATTGCAGAAACACTTTGTGCAATTGTAATTAAGGCAAAATGGGGCTAAATTTAGCAGGCAATGAATGTGCTGCTGAACAAAATTACTGGGTTTGCAGTAATAATTTTAGCAGGTTTTATGCTGAGGGGTTTTACTGCAGAGCAGGGAAATATGGAAAGAGAAGGGCAGGTTCTCATGTTTTCACACACACCTAAAGGTATTTTCATTGTGTACATTTGATGTTTATTTCACATTTCATAAATATGCATAAAATACTACATTTTTGGGGTGAATACTACTGTCCCAGTATAACACCATTTGATATTTATCTGAGTTGTGAACGATGTTGGAAGTTCAGTTTTTGAGTTAAAAATCCCATAAAAAAATTATAAATTTTCAGGGATGTGTCAAGTATCTAATTTAGGCAGGATACTCACTGGAATGCAATACATTAGGCAGGAAAAAATACCATGAAAAGCTGAAGATTTTATAAATATGCTTCTCCAAATGTGTTTTGAGTTTTACCAAGGGAAAACCTGTCACGTGAATCCTGGGATTTTTTTTATTGCAGTGAATAGTTAGAGAACAAAGTTATGTGATCTCAGAAAGAAAGCTTTAATAAAAAATCTTGTGAAACACTCTCTGTCATGCAATAGCAGTTGGCTTGTGCACTGTTCAACCCTGCAAATGGGGAGAAATAAGCAATTTAAGACTCCTGCTATTGTTAAATTGCTTGGTCAGCTCTTGTTGCAATCCTCCAGGAATCTCTGCAATGCCTCCCAGAATGAATTAAATTGGAGCCACTTCAGTTATGCAGCTGAAGTGGCTCATGGGAACTATTGGAATGTGCAAAGAATTTTTTAAATTGAATTTAAAAGCTTTAATTTAAAATTTGAGTAAATTTAATTAAGTTTATTTTAATATTGTTAAAAATTATTTTAACTAAATTTAAATATCAGATTAAAAATATTGCATTTACATCAGAATCAGGCTGCAAGTTTTAAATTTGGAGTACTGTGAAAAATCTCAATCTATCTGTAGAATCTACCCCCAAAAAACATGGAGTGAAAGTCTTGTCTTCCATGTATCCACCATCACCCAATTTCAAGTGCTTCACTGTAGCTGTGAACACTGAAAGAGGTGCTGGAAATGTAACTACATAAGCTTAAAAAGACCTTGTAATATCTTGTTTCCCAGTTATTTTTCTGGTTTAAGTAAAAAAAAAATATCATTTTGGGTGAAAGACAAGTACAAGTAGGGATTTGACACACACATGTCAAATGCATCAAATGCAAATGGAATAACTGGGAGTTTTATCTACAGCTTAAACATTCAAGAAGTTACCTACTTGAAAATTCACTTCACAATTTCTTATTGGGTTTCTTTTGATTTTTTTCCTAGAATTTCAAACTTGATACAGAATTCCTGATTATCTGTGTTAAGCTGCTGAAGATTCACATAGTAACTTGCATCCTGACCCTGAAATCATTGAATATATTCTTGGAATACTCCTGTTGAAATACCCTGACTAGAGGACAGTTAAAGGTGATTTTAGAGGTTTTGGGAATTTGGGATATAAGCTCTCAGTGCCTTTATCTTCCAGGCAGAAGTGCTGGCTTTGTCTTGGGCCCCTTGGGCCAGAATTGTTTTGCAGAGCTGAAAGACCCCTCTCTGTATCATTTCATTCTGATTACTTTGTGTCCATGGAATTAGAAGAGCTCCTTTCCTCCTCTTTCCCTTCCCTTTCCTTTCTTCTCCCTTCCCTTTCTTTTGGAATGTATTTGTGCCCTGATCATTCCCGTGATTGGGAGTTGCAACATCGGATTCCTTGTGCTCTCTGAGCAGCATTAAGCACAAGGTCAGATAATTGCATAGTTAATAATTGTGTGAGTGTAATGAGATGATAATGCAAGTGCTGAGGGGGAAATAAAGAGGACAAACCTGCTGCCAGGGGGGCTGACAATAAAAATGTGTTCAAATGATAAGAACCAGGTAATTATGCCAGGATGGAACAGTTATTGTGGAGACTTCCCAATTAAAAATTGCATTAAAAATGCAAACAGATCTATCCTTTATTTTCTGTGAAGGGGGGGTGGTGTTCCTGATTGAATAATTCTTGATTGAATTAGATTTTTCCTGGTGAAAACAAAGCCTGGTGGACTGTCCTCTGGCACAGGTAAAGCTCAAACGGAGCCCAAAAGTTTCCAGTGCCAAAGCGTTACCAGTCCATGACAGGATCAATAAACATTGGACTTCTTTGTTTGCAGATTGGCATTTTCCCTTGGAATTATGGGCACAGTTTTTAAGACATTGTGACAAGTATGAACTTGGTTATAAAGTGTTTTCCTATGAAATATACTGAATATTCAAATTTTATGAGGGGAAAAGGGAGGCAATTTGTTTGAAGGTGTCGAGAGTTGGACATTTCGTTTTCAGCTTCATAAATTACAAGATACAGGATAAATGCACATTGTTTAAGGAGTCAACCTAAGGTTATTTAACTCTTGGATACTCTATATAACACATTCTTTACTAATGCAATTTTTTAGATGTGGCAAAATACAACTATTTTGAGTGTAATACCTATTTTCTTTTTTTCTTTGGGTGACTGATGGATCATTCAGCGTTCCTTTTCGAAATTATACTTATGCCTGAAACACGTAAGAAGGAACATTTTGCACTGCCTGAAATAACCTGAGTAAACACTCCAAAGAATATTTTAAAAATACTTTTGAATTTTGTTCTTTTGTGTGCTCTGTGCTTTAGGAGATTTTCTAGGGGCAGGCCTGATTTCTCTGCTTATGTTCATATCAGATGGCTCCATTAAAGCTTTAAGCCTTCAGAACCAGAAGTGAAAAATGCCTGTTCTCAGCTGAAATGTTCTTGGCTTAAACTGTGACACGATTATGAAAAATATGTGGCTTGTAAATATTATAAATAACATCTTTTTATGGGCTGTTTTTGTCATGTTTTCTTCGTTGTCATTCATTTTCTTCTTTATTTGTCTAAGCCTTTTTCTCCTGAATATTTCAAGATCTTACATATCTGTTCTTCCCACTGCCATATGATAAAGATAGTTAAATGTGAAATTTATTATTCACTGAGCAAGCCCATGGCTTGGTTTTCTTATTCTTGGGGAAAGAGAAATCTTATTTTCAGTTCACCTTCTAAGGTATTTCTGCATGATTGAAGCTTTCACCTTGCAGCTGTCGAACTCATCAGCCCTTTTCTTTTTTAGGCTGGTGGCACAAAAACTCTGCAGTGGCTGTTTTTATATGTTTGTGTGCATGTAAATATATATATTTATGGTTTATATGCACAAAGTACATGTCAGAAATCTGGCTTAAGTCATTCCTTTTGAGTGTTCCTTGAGGGCAAGTTTGATATTGTAACTCCAGGATGATTTTATTGCACTTTATTTTTGCATCATGCAAAAATACCGAGAGAATTTTATTTTCATTTGACAGATGATGCTGCATTTGAATGTAATGACTCCAGACTTTGTGGAGGTTTTCACTTTGATTGCCACGTGTAGAATGATTTGCAATAAATTAAATGGCTTAAGAAATACAATCACTTTGTTCTCAAGCTGTTTGGACCTGCTTTCCTCTTACTGTCACAGCAGAGGTTACTGACACATAAATTAAGTTCATGAAGTAAAAAAGGTGTGTAATTCTGTCTTTAGTAGCAGCTGATCCTGGTTTTGAGAATCCTTGTGTAACTATTTGAAATGCTGAAGTTCCTCAATGAAAAAGGCAGTTTTTATTACTGCTTTTACTAAGGCTTTGGACCATATATATTCAAAATAGTCTTGCATCCTTAAATTTTCAACAGGAGGTTTTTTTCAGACTCTGCTCTCGAGAGAGCACTAAACTGAACTTTGGATTATCTCCCTTTCTTTTATTTTTTCTGCCTTTTGCCTGTTGCCAGTGTGCAGGTTCCAGCTGTTTAAATGCTCTGCAATCAGTGATGGCACATTTATTAACTGCAGGAATACAATGGTAATTGTGAGGGGAAGAACTGTCAGCTCGTGGGGCCTCTTGTCCCAGTTTCCTTGAACTTCAGTCCCATTTAGGTTGTGGAGGACATGGCTGACCTACTTGTACTTCAGTCAGGCATTAATTGAAAATGGCATTAAATGCTATAAAAGCTTTCCTTTTCCTGAAAAGCTGAAGAAGGGTAAAAAAACCCCAAGTCTTCCTGAGGTTAGTTCACCAAATTAAGCATTTATTTCACACCTAAGGGGTTCTGCATTTGAGTGATTTGTGTGTTTGGGCACGTAATGTGTTCCCAGATCTGTGAAAATCGTCAGGAAGACTGGCTGCTCTAAACCCTTAATAAGATTAGTGAAACCTTGGAGAAGCAAAGGAAAACTTTCACCTTCTCTCTTGCCTAACCTGCATCTCATCTGCCTCTTTTAAAGCAGCACCCTGGAAGTGTTTAAATGTGAAAAGTGAAAGGAAGTTTAAATGTACTGGGTATGTTCAAAAAACCCAACCATACAAAAAAACCAGCAAAAAACCCCCCACTTCTGTCTTTGCATATCAAATCATGGCACTTAAAATATGATCTCTCACCATAATATTTAAGAGTGATACTTGCAGGTAGCTTAGACCAGTGAGTTTGGTATAAGGAGCCAGTTCATTGTATTTATTTCTAAAAAATGAATTAAATGTTTCTAGGGAATATTTAACTCTGCTGGGTCAGCAACCCGTGTTGTGTAGATCACTGAGTTGTAATTACAGGTCTTCTGGCTTTGTTGCAGTAATTATCATTTCAGGAGCAGAAAATTAAGTTGCCCAGTAACAGGAGAGGTCCTGGCTAAAGTTTAGCCCAGATTCACTGAGCTGAAAATCTGTTTAAACAGAACTCAAGAGTTTCTTTTCTCAGTGGCCATGTCAATGAAACTAAGTACTGAGTAACCTTCTCCCCAGCTTCAACACAAGCACAGTTTAATTTTCCTAATAGTTTCGTAGGAGCTGGATTCAGTTTGCTTTAAAATCTGAATTAATCTTGTTTAATCTGAAATATGAAATACTGTCACATGCTCTTTTGTCGGGTTACAGTATGGCATTGATTTTGAAACACTTGAACAGATCTTGCATTGTTCCCAAATGAATAATTGTTTATTGAACTTACTGGAAAAGAAAGACAGTTGAAGTTAAGTGTGGCTGTGATTGTTTTGTTTCTATATTTATGAACTGTCCATAAATTTTGTATCAGTTCCAGAAATGACCTCTCTGAAACGATGTATAAAGTTTACCTGATGGTGATCACAGCTGAAAAATGTTGCTTTTCATTTGCAAGGCTGTCTTCATTAGCAATTTTTACATTGATAGTGCTTCCCCCAAATACTAAACTACCCTTGAATGTATTTTGGGAATTGAGGAATGTTGCAGGATGATTTGACCCACTTTTTGCCAGCAGGGCTGTGACAGAGAGGGGGTAATTTCCATTACTGGTAATAATGGACATTAATACTGTAGAGAGCTTTTTCACAGCCAACAGTTGTGGAAGTGGTCATTTGATCAATGCTTTAGCAAGAATTTACACAGATCTGTACCAGCTTTGGCTGCCCCTTGAACAAAAGCTGTGCCAGCAAATAATTCCTGATTTTATAGGGTAGATCTGTCACTGCATGTGTGGTGAGGAGCTATCCCAGAAAATCGCTGGCTTTGCCTCTTGGAGAATAATCCTCTCAGCTCCAAGGAGTTCTGTGTGGAAATGGGATGTCTCTGTCCTGTTTATATGAAGTACAATGTAAGTTTTGGGGTTTTTTTTAATGAGTGCATTGTGGTGTGAGAAACTTGAGTTATTTTACTGGTTCTGGGAGTCTTCCCCTCTCTCGTCCTCAGTGTATTTCTGAGACATTATGTAGGGAGGTCTGTTTTTCTTTGTGCCTTCTCTTACTTTATCCATGGTCAGAAGAGATACAGGGGAAGGTGGAGTTTGCTGAGATGTTGTTAATGCACAGATTTACAGTTTTTAGCAGCGCTTTAGGCTTTGGAAATAAGTTGATGTGAAGGACAGGGCTGAATTGGGCTCAAGTGAGGTGTGTGAATTGGTTCTCTCCTGAAGTAAAGAACAGCAGCTCCTCAATTTAACCTTCAAATGCGGAAAAAAACCCCCATTTCCCCGTTAATTGAAGGGTTTAGTCATGTTTCTGTTCAATCCACATCAGTGTTTCATTAATTAGTATCACAGCCCCATTATTTCCTGAGGTGGAAAAATACAGCTTCTGACTGTGAAACAACACAGCTGTTTCCTAAGTCTGCAAAATGTGCCTCCACGTTTCACTGAGATATTCAAAAACACTCTTCTCCACTAGTTGTAGGATTGAAAATCCTGACCTTTACCATGGGCTACACATGGTCTTTCACATAATAAACCTGAATATTCAGCTTACAGAATATTCTGTTTCCTATACCTATAAAACTGAATATTCAGCTATACAGAACCACGTGGGGACTGGAAACCCTTGGGTTGTTTTGAGTGCTGCAATGTCTGTGTGTGTGTGTGGAAAAATGACATTAGTTTGAGCTACAAGGTTTTCCTGAGCCCACAGGAAGTGCTGAAGTCCAGTGTGATGAGAGAGTTGTGTTTGTGGAAGTGGAGCTCAGGCCGTGGCGTGTGCAGGTACCACAGCTTTCCGTGCCTTGCTGAGCTCCATATTTGGGCAGAAAACCCCAACAATTAATTAAGGCTTGGCTTTTCAGGTGAGTATTTTGCAAACAGAATATGGAATGGCTTTGCAAACAACTCTCCCTCTTGCTTTTTTTTTTTTTTTCCTACCAGGAATTTACTATCCTGTGGCATGGCTGATAGAAAAGCTTTTTTTTTTTTTTTTTTGACCAAGGGAATGTGGCATTTTGCAATGTTTGTTTGAGGGTGTTTATCATGTTGGAGATGACAGTTCTGGGCTCAAACAGCCTGCTGTCTAAAACATCTATTTCTAGAATGGTTATTGTATTTTTTTAAAATTTATGTGCTTTTATTTTTGTTGTTGTTTTTTTGTTTTTTTGTTTTTTTTTTCCCCAAGTAGATCAGTGTTCATGATTTGTGTGACTGGTGATCAGATAAGTTGTGATATCTGAGGCAGTGCTGTTTGTAATGGTCTGTTTTGCTCCTTAATTTGATGCCATTTTAAAACAGTCACTTTTCTCTGCTTTCTCAGTGCAGCTGGAAATGCTGGTTCATGGTTTCTCTCCTGGAGAACGCATCAATNCTGGAGAATGCATCAATGTTACCTTTATTTTTGCACTGCTGTAAAATTCTACTTAAACTAAATATCCATTAGATATTTCCCTGGATGTTTTACTAAAATAAATTTTCATTATGGTCATCTAATTCCACTTGGTAA
>VYXB01007626.1:309-40272 GCA_013397135.1 Pachyramphus minor
CTACACACCTAAATGCTTCCCCAAAAATACTGGAAATCCCAACATACAACACAGGTCTCAGTCGAGGCCATCTTATGCTTTCACACAGGGTCCAGAACATTTTCAAATCTTTTCTAGCTTCTTCCTTCCCTTTGCAAATTTGTAGGTGTAGATTGCAGTTACTTACTTTAAGGGACCACTTGAACTGAAGATTTCACTGCGGCTCAGTTCTGAAATCCCATTTCCAAGGAAAACTTTGACTCCTTCAAATTCTTTGGCTCCTCTTTTACACTTCCCTTCAATATCCGAATACACTGAGACCAGATCTCCAGCTTTCACAACTGCAGAAAGAACAGAAACTCTGAAATCAACATGACACTTAACAAAACAGTAGCGATCAAATAATTTAGGATTTTCAGTAGACTACTTACTTCAACTCCTATATCATATAAAACTTAAACTTTCTTTATGTAATCAAAGATTAACTGATATAAAGCTTGAAAGCGTTAGGTGGTAAACAACGGCTACCAAATGACTGCAGCTAGTTTCAAGTCAGATAATGTGCCTTGTTTTCTAAGAGGTTACAAAATCTGCACTTTATTTATTTGATCACAGCAGGGTCACCCATAAGTTTTCAGCACAGTCTTCAGGATCCAGTCCTCCGTGTGTGCTCCAAGCACGAGTACATCAAACAACACTGGTCCACACTTACTAAACAAAGACAGTAATGCTAAATTTGTCTAATGACCTCTCAATAGCTAGGTAGAACATAGCTATAGCTGCTTGTTCTCTAACTATTGCTTTGATACAAGTGATTATATATTCTTGTTCTGGTCTGGTTTTCTTCCCTCTAAGGCAACTGCTGTTCTCAATAATCCTCTTAGAGAGTTTTTTATCTCCAATTAAAACCTACCAGACCAGTAAAGTATGTAATTATACACCAAACACTAGAAGTGTAATCATGCAGACTTTAAAAAACTCGCTGAGTTAGAACAAAAATAGATGGAAAAGGGGGGTGGTTTAGGTGATTTTGTACAAGAGTGAGCAAGCCCTATGCACTGACTGGATGAAAAATGTTAAAAGTAAAGGCCTCCTCTGAAACCAATAAACAATTTTCCAAAATTACATTTCTGGCACGAGTGACAGTCTGGAGGAACCAGATGGTATAACAAGTAAGATTAATGACAGTTCAGCTTTCCAGGAATTCTTTAAATTGCACTTGGGAATCCTTTTTTTCCATTTTCAAGTGGCTTTCTGATTATGCCCAAATACCATGAAAATTTTAAATGTGTTGCCACCAATTTTTTTTTTTTTTACATAGCTTCTTTTTACACAATGTGACACAAAATATTATGGGGCAGCTCACTGTTACTGTCTCATCAAACTTCACTGAACAAAAACCTGCAGCAATTTAACTCTTCCATCAAGCATATCTTCCAATTATGTTTTGCAGTATTCAAACAGAAATGATTTTATTTCACTCTCTGCTGACAATCGTCCTTTCAAAATGCATTAGTACTGTACACAGTTCTTAAGATTTTTGTAGCTTATACTGGCATTCCATAAACATAAAGCTTAGGGTTTGATTAGTTAAATTAAAGTCCCCCAATCACTAGTTTACCCTCATTTGGCTTGGAAGTTCGGTGATTAAATGTGTTCTTGCTGTACTATTTTTTTTCCCTAGTTAGGCCATCTGTGCTTAATACAGCCTTATTATATTTGGCATCAAGTGGGTAGCATGCCCTTTAATTTTATTTTCTTACCTGCAATTCCCCTGAAGTGTTCCTGAAGTTTTATAGTACCTTTTCTTTTCTTTGAATTGATGTTGCATGCATAATTACATGCAGCAATTATGATAAATCACTAGCTGACTCAAAGCAGGATTTGAATATTTATTACATTTTCTAAATAAGCAGTTTCAACAACTGTTCGGGCAATATACTTATTTCATTATTGAATCCTGGATTGAAAAACATTTCTGTTCAGTGAATTGGACTTAAGCATATGCTTAAAATTTCTTGAAGTTTTTTTTTCCTGAAAGGGAATTGAAGTGACTAGATAAATGCTTTTCTGATTCACTTTGTTTAATAATAAGAACCATGATGACTAGTAGATCTCATCACAATAGAATAATAAGGTGAATCACCCAAAATTATACTGGTTTTACATAAAGTTAATTTGACCTTTAAATAAAAAATAAATAGGCTGCTTAACACAAAGCATGTATATGTAGATTTTTTTATCTTGTCTCACAGGCATTGAAACAATTTCCATTTCTAAAGAATCTGACATTAAAATTGAAGATTTTTCTCATCAATGAAAAAAGATTTTTACTAGATCTCTCATACACAAATACTATCAAATGAATTTTCAATTGATTAAAAAAAATTAGGGTTTTTATAGATCTGTAACTTAAAATCTGACAGGATGATGAAGGTAAGTGGCTTTGTGACTGAATGAAGTAATAACGTATCTGGAAACAGTATCTATTGAATAATCAAGATACATCCAGGCACCATCCAGATGTGGCATCCCATGTTTTTTGGGTTTTCTTTACAAGACTGGAAAGCAGCTAACTTCTGTAAATTTATTCAACTGAACATCCATATTAAAAGTTACAGTATTTAGTTCCAAAAAATTCTTAAAAAGCCATGTTTTACTTTGAAAATGCTCTTTAAAAATGTTTTGAAATGAGACCAAGTGAAATCCTTGAGAACTAATACTTATGGTATGAATTACATACAGAAAAAGGAATTTAAAACAGGCCAGGTGAGAAATAATTACATTTAATTCATTACAAGTGCAATGAAAAATAGCAAAAATCTCAGGAAAAAAAGCCAGAAAAATGTTAAAAATGTAATTAGCATAAATTACAAATGTAGGATTGATTTCTGCTGTGAATAGAAAAAATTCCATGTCACTATTTATTGGAAATTGTCATCAAAGGCTGACACTTTTTCTGTCAGTTTTACAACTTAACTGGGTGTATTAAGAGAACTCTTACATCTTGAGGTAGATATGATTCCAGGGACATAAACGTGTGCTCCTCGAAGTACTGCATATCCACACTGGGCTCCAACAATTACTTCAGATGGATGTTTTTTTAAGTCTTGCCTAGAAATGCAAAATATAGTTCATTTAAAAAAGAAGTATACTGAAAAAAATCCTAATACCCCCTAAGTAAACTTTAGTTCATAAATACTGATTTTGTCAGAATATAATGGGAAAAGTACATAAATATCATGTATTACATGTATTACATGTAAAACAGGATTATTTTAGTCCCAGAGAAATCAAAGAAAAGAGCCAAGAAGAATAGACCTCAAAACAATGCAGATTCTGGCACATTCTGCCAGAACCTAACACAGGAATCCAAAAACGTGTATTGGGATGGAGAAATAATCCCCTATCCCTTTCTAGGCCAGGTGATTGTAAAGTAGCTTTTTTGTGTTTAAAAACTTGTGAGTACTTCTGGGTATAAACTTCTGAGTTAAAACCTTCTTGATTTCACTGGATTTCTTCCAGCTTAAAAGAACCCTGCATGTATTTAGCTATAGTTCTATATTCCACTGCAAAAGTTCAGTTCTTCTGTCTGCCACCTACCTGGCTTTCCAGGGAGGATTCACTCATGTTTCATTTTCCCTATAAAACATTAGTCTCATAAATAAGCACAAAATTCCTTCTATGTTTTCTTTTATCTTTTAATGACTAAAACTCTGACCTGATATTGACTGTCCATGAGGTCATAATATAAATGAAGTTGGCCTTCAGTTATAGTGAGTTAGTTATCATAACTGCTTAACAAAAAATCTGTAAGTAAAATGTGTTACAACATTTTAAGGCCAAAGACTGAAAATTTCAAACCTGGGTCCAATGACAGGAATTAATAGGATGTCCTGGAGTTTTGGGTGCTCAAGAACTGGAACACACAGTCCTTTGAACTGCTGTTTAATTTAAAAAATACATAATTATTAGGTAATACTAATAAACATAATATTTAAATATTTAATGAGACTGAAAACTATTTTTCCATTCATAATTTATAGCTATAGAGCACAAAAAACAAAGGTAGTGAAAACAGATAAAAATGAGAAGGAAATAGTGTGTAAGGGGACACTCAATATTAAAAATACTGGTGTAAAAGTCTAAACATTTAATAAACTGAGAAATAACAAGGGGATTGACATGAGAACTGACTTCAGGGAGTGGGAAAGTGTTTTGACACTCATATCCCTACCACTGGCTTTTTCTTTTTTCTCAAAGAAGGTTGACTCGAGTTGTCATCAGAACACAGTAACACCACCATAGAAGCTTGGGTCTAATCTGTGTTACCTTTTTGATGTTATTAGTTTAAAACAACTGTTTAACTCTACTCATGTATTGTTTGTCTTACTTAATATGCCAGGTTGGCAATACTTTTCATTTTTCTTGTCAGCTTAACTTTGGATATCGAGAGATGAGTTGTGCAGATAGTTGAAAACAAAATGACAGCTTGCTATTTTTTAAAGGTTCCTGGATTTAAAAAAGATGATATCTTCTCTCCTGAGCCTTCTAAATTATTATAACCTTAAAGTATGTAAAACCATAAATCAGTTTGCTTCTGAAAAAAAAAAAAATTTCTTTAAGAAAGAAAACAATCCATGACAATAATTTTGTTCAAAACAGTGTTATGTTGCTTCCTTTTCTAATCACACAAAAATACAAAAAGTTTGTAAAAAGCCAGTCTTAAGTCAGTTTTCACCAAAGCCTTTTCCTTTGAAGCAAAATATCATGCTGCAATACCCACTTCCAGATTTCTACAACCAAGCTAAAATTAGCATAGCTCATTACCATTCCAGCCAGCAGAACACTTTCAACTGCCTCCGCATCACAGAAACGTCTTGACTCCTGTCATGCAAAAGCTCCCTGTACACCCACTAGCATTAATAATTTACTTAAAGAAGAACTGGATCTTTTTAGACAGAGCGAAGATCTAGGACACAATTTCAAAATAATACATTTCTTAAACATAATGGCTTATGTAATGGCTTATCAGATAAATAAATGCTTAAGTAAGGTAAGCAAAAATCCACAAAACTATACAAAGATTAAAAACAGATTTAAAAAAAAAAAGAAACAGCTGCTAAGCATCACTTTTTATTAAGTGTTATTTTAAGTGTTACACTTTTTATTTGTCTCCAGTTCTAAAACCTACAGATTTTCTCACTTTCCTAAACAGTTTCTGCAATGAGATACTCAGGCATTCTCCTTTAATCTTAAATACAAATGTTCTAAACATGCTGAAGACAGCATACTGAACTACAGTTTTTATCTTCCATCTTCTCTACAGACCTATGACATCTTGACAGTATTTACTACAGTAGTAACTCAATCCTATCTAAGCTTTGGATCCACCACATGAAAAAGAGTTGGTTGCCTTTTCCCTCTATTATTGCCTTTCTTGGATGGATTAGATGAGAAATACTGCTAGACAGTGAATTTTCATTTAACATTTAATGCTGACAGGAAATTGATATGATTGCATAATGTTGATACTACTGGACATGCATTAAGGTAAGATATACTTTCCGGTAATGAAATGTTCTCACAACCAGGCAAAAGATTAATTCTTCTTGTTGCTGTAACAAAGAAATTGCACAAACCTTCTGGATCTCTTCAAACAGTAATTTTTTCACATGTTTCACTGAGGCCAAGTGGGTATTAACTCTTACAGTTGTAAAACTTGGTGGATGAGACAGACGACTTAACAGAGATTGATATTTATTCTCTGCCTCCTGTGTACCTACAGCAGTGATAAGCTGAAAGTGAAAGAAGAGATTTTATATTAAAGAGATTCACACGGCAGCCTCTTGCTCCGTGCAAAAGGATACCACTGAATAAAAACTCCATAGAAATGGAGGAATATGGTTGTGTGGTGTGCAATAGTGAGAAATGTCAATATCTGGAAGTCTAAGTTACACAAAAAATTTGATTTGTTGATGATTAGTAGTATTCATGTCACATACCTCGTTATTTCTGAACACTTTGGTGAGATACTCTTCAACTTCACACTGGAAAGAGATTTTAGGGAAAAAGGACATCTTCCTTTATAAAATCTGCTGGTAAGGAACGGAAATAAGCAAAATATTTTCTTAGTGGTTCTTATCATATTCTCTAAGTTTATAAATGTAACGTAAGACGTACTCACAAACTAAGCTTTCTGATTCTTCTGTTTCAATAATGCAATTTTACTGCACTCAACACTACTCTTAATTACATTTCAGAATACATTCATTAACATGTTTAGCACTTGCAATCAACTTACAGTGAGTTTAATGGTTTCCTTGCTGTCATCTCCTTCCAAGCCATACCTTCCAAGGTTACTGTATCAGTGTTTGAAACATGGAGGAAGTGTTACCACCTCTAAATCCTGTCCTGTTGTCCTGGTTTCAACTAGGGTAGAAGAAATTAATTTCTTCTCAGATGCTCTAACAGTGTTGTGGATTCAGAATGAGAATGGTGTTGATAACACACAAATGTTTTGATTTTTTGCTAAGTTGTGTTTATCCTAAGTCAAGGATTTTTTTTATTCTCTCATGCTCTGCCAGTGTGGAGGTATGCAAAAGAAACTGGGAGAGGCGGGACAGGTGACCCGAGCTGACCAAAGGGATATTCCACACCGCAGAATGTCATGCCCAGGATATAATCTAAGGGGAGTTATCCAGAAGGTTTTTGGGAAGGGGGATCTGGCATTGGTCAGTGGGTAAAAATAGTACCCAGGGGATTTCAATTCCCCCAGAATTTACAGGTAGACTCACATAGAAGCATGATGCCACATCTATGCTTTTAACCACAGTTAATGAACATTTCAGGAAGTCACAGAATGCGTAACAGAAGTTAAGACTTGACCGTGACTAGTTTGTAAGACCTGTTATGAAATGTGACTGCAGAACAGCTCCGCTGTCACAGGAACTCCAAGGCACGTGGACTCAACAGATTCATTTGAATGACAAATACCAGATGTGCTTATTTCAAGGAGAGGAACAATACACAAATGAAAATCAATTCCTCAGTTAAAAAGAGCTTTCAAAAGAATTAGATCATTTTAAGCTGCCTGGAAATGTCAAAACCACACAGCTGGAGGTTCAGAGCACACCCACATAACCTTCAGCTTGAGCAGGGCATGTGTGCCCTTTCCGTGGCCATTATCTCAGAAAAGATGCAATGCAGCTTAGAGAAAAGGTGATTATGATACATAGGGAATTGCTTTCAAATACAGAAAAACTAAACAATTTGCCATCTTCAAGGCTGGGGAACATAGTTGAGAGGGGATAGAAGCTTATAAATTCAGACAAGGCAGGAAGCCAGGCTGATGAGGGAGACAGCCTAATGCCCCTCCAAATACAAAAGTCGGACTTCAAGCGTTCAGCAGGTGGTAGGTTCGACACCTACGAGAGGTATGGTTTTGCCCAGACTGCTGTGCCGTACACAGTAAAGGTTTGACGGACCTCAGAAAAAAGCCCTTGAGGGAGCTTCCCCTCCCTATTCACCATCTCTTTGCAGATTTCCCTGTGCCTCAATGAGAGGCCTCAATGTAGGGAGTAACGCGAAGCCGGACCAGCGCTTTGATCTAACTACGCACATGCACACTGGGAGCTGTCAAACGCAGTCAGCACCAGAGATGCCAACTCTTTCAGACCTCCCTCCCCCACCCTTTCACACACGAGGAAAAAGTCAGTCGGCTCATTGCCCTGGGGAGCGGCATTTGGGATGCCCTCCTTTATTTCCCCATCCGTCCATTATTGAAAACACCACGGGGTGGGGGAGAGGACACACGAAGGGCCACACAGCTCTTCGCCGCGCTGCGAGACACCTCAGCCCAGGGGTATGCGGGAGATGCCACCGCCACCACCACCACCCCCTCAGTCTCGACGGACATCGAGGAAGAGCCGGGACACCACGACAAGGGCGGAGCACACAGGTACCGGTGCCGGACCGCGCTCAACCCTCCCGCGCAGACCCCGACGCGCCGCCAGCTCCCACCTACCCGCCCGGGCCGGTGCCACCTCCTCCGGGGCGGCCGCAGGAAGTCCCGCCTGTGCGGAGTCGCCATGGGAGCCGGGAACGCCGCGGCGGGGGCGGGGAGGAAGTGCAGCCGCCGTACCCCCCCTCCACTAGGGGACAGGGAGGCCGGCAACAAGGCGGGCCCAGAGCCCGGGGAGCACCCGAGCTTGTGGGACGGGTTGCTGAGAGAGTTATGGGTTTCTTTTTTTTGTTTGTTTGTGGGGGTTTTTTTTATGTTTTCCCTCTAAAAAAGCTGAAATGAGTGGATTATAATAACAGGTTCTGTACTTCCACCCTTCCTGCATCTAAGTGCCTGTGGATTCCCTGTCTAGAGCAGAGCAGGGTTAGTGCTCTCCTACTGACCTCTCCTGAGTGATAAAACCCGGGTACCTGCTCCAGAGCTCAGTATGCAGGAACATACAGTACAGCACTGAAAGGGGGCCCAGCTGTTTTTGCACGCTTTACTACACACGAGAGAACTGTGAGCCTTGAAACCCACAGCCCTTGTCAACGGCAAAGGCCGCGGACCGGCCACAGCACCGCCCGGCTGAAGGACACGGGGACGAGAAAGGCGTGCTGCCAGCGCCTCCTGTTGCAACGCCGAGCACCGCGGCTCCCCTCCCTTGTGGGGCGAGACGGCTCCCTCCTCTCGACTGTGCCCGGCCCCAACCCCGTGGTCCCTTCATCAGCCCCGGGCAGACTCCCGGGCTCTCCTCGCAACTGGCCCCACGGAGGCGCTGCCCCCNGGTGCTGTTGTTGCTGCTGCTGCCGCCGCCGGCTGGCTGAGCTCGGGGTATCCAGGGGGCTCGGTGGGAAGACGGGGCCAGGCATGGGCCTGATCTTCGCCAAGCTGTGGAGCCTCTTCGGTAGCCAAGGTGGGCGCGCGGGCCCGGGACGGCTGCGGGACGAGGAACGGAGCCTGCGGGGCTGCGGGGGCCGCGGGCAGCCGGGGGGGGGCTCGGGGCCGGTTGCGCTCGCCGGGTATCCCTCGAGGGCCCGCCCAGCCAAAAGTTGGGCTTTTCTTTGTGCAGCGCCGGGAGCGCTGGTGCCGCGGCGCCTCATGCTCGGGGTCGCTTTGTCTCAGTTCCCGAGGTGGTCCCTCGTCGCCTCCTGCTCGCCGGCCGCGTTAAGCTCCCCGTGTGCCCCGGGCGGCCCCTCGGGCGCTGCGCTCCCGGGATCGCACGGCGGGCACGGCTCTGCCCCTTGCTCCGGGCTTTTCCACCGCGATCGTGGCTGAGGCTTTGATGGACGATGACGATCGTGTTTGTGTTTGCAGACCCTCGTTTTTTGAGTCGGAGTCTCCTATTAAAGTCATGTTATTTTGGTCTTTGGTTTAAAAAAAAAAAAAAAAAAAAAACCGCCAAACGTGTTGGGGCCTTCGAGGTAAAGATCTGTTTGTGTTTTGGCAAAGATGCTAGTTAAATACAGTTAGTGACCCAAGAAAATCAATTCTCCAGCCAAGAACAAAAAGGTCATAAGGGGATAGGATTGCTTTCCATGCTCTCCAGCTCAGGCCTGCAGTAGTGGCTCATGCTCTAATCCAGAGCTCAGAATTTGTGGCTGCCACCACCTTCACTCAGATGGTTATCACAGAAATAGAAAATTAGGGTTTATCTGTTCATTTATTTGTTTTAATGAATTTTGTTTACCTGGCCTTCTTTGCTTAGAAATCAAAGAGTCAAGGAGTTTATCGCTTGTATTGCTTTTCCTTGAGGGCCTGAGCTTGGCGAAGGCAGACTGATGTTAATGTTAATTGTTTTCTCATCAAGTTTCCACATGCACGCTTCATTTCCACTTTAAAGTTACTAAGAATGCACATAAACTTTTTTGTTCAGTGTTCTGTTGCAAGTTTTTGGAGGCATAAACACCTAGTATCCCTTTAATAGTCTTGTTACCGTGTTTGCACATAACCCATTCCAATTCTGTAAATAACAGAGCAAAGCCTCAGTGTGTGTAGACATTGACACCTGTGTAATAAACTTTTATGGGATGAGATTGGGAGGGATCTCAGTCCCAGATTATTTATCTTTCTCCTGTATACACTATCCTACACATCATTCCTGAAGTCATCTAACAGTTTTCTAAATTTGTTGCTGTTGTTGATTTCTGATTTTTCTGAACTGTCAGATCTATTTGGTAAGATTCAAGGTTTCCCCTATTGTCCAGAAAAATACTGAGTACTGTTTTGGTTTTCATCAGGTAATGCAATCTGCAAATGCTTTCCCTCCAAAGACTCCAAAGAGATCTATAAGCAAAGAACTGATCAGGAGATAACTGGTGGCTTTTAGTATTGTTCTGTATGGTACCTTATGATGTCAGTATTTATCTTCAGGAAAACACGTTGTCTCTGTTATTGTATATTATTTCCTGTAAGAAAAGTTATTCTTCGTTGCAGTGGCTGGATATCAGATGCCCACCAAAACCACTTTATTCCTCACCTCCTCACCTGGGCAGGGGAGAGAAAATGTAAGTTTCTTGGGTCGAGATAAGGACAGGAAGAGATCACTCACCAGTCACCATCATGGGCAAAACAGACTCAACTTGTGAAATTAATTTAGTTCATAACCAATCAGAACAGGGTAATAAGAAATAAAACCAAAAATTCTGAACACCTTCCCCCCGTCCCTGCCTTTTTTTCCCAGGATTTACGTTGTTTCCAGTTCTCTCTACCTTCTCCCTGCAGCAGTTCAGGAGAATGAGGAATGGGGACTGTGATCTGTTCATCACATGTTGTCTCTGCTACTCCTTCCTCCTCAAGGGAAGGACTCCTTCCCCTGCTATGGTGTGGGGTCTCTCCCATGGGAGACAGTCCTCCACAGGCTTCTCCACTGTGTCTTCTTTCCACGGTCTCCACTTCTTCACTAGCTGCTTCAGCATGGGTCCCTTGCACAAGGCACAGTCCTTCAGGAACAGGCTGCTCCAGCATGGATCCCCCATGAGGTCACAAGTATTGCCCTCAAACCCATTCCAAAGTAGACTCCTCTCTACATGTCCACAGGTCTTGCAAGGAGACTGCTCCAACATGGGCATCCCGTGGGATCACAGCTATCTTTGAGCATCCACCTGCTCTGGCATGGGGTCCTCCAAATCCTGCGGGTGGGTATCTGCTCCCTTGTGGACCTCCATGGGCTGCATGGCACAGCTGCCTCACCATGGTCTTCACCACAGGCTGCAGGGAGATGTCTGCTCTGGCACCTGCAGCACCTTCTCCCCCTCCTTCTGCATTGACCATGGTGTCTGCAGAGTTGTTTCTCTCACATATTTTCACTCCTCTCTTCTTGGCCACAATCACTGAGTGCAATCACCTTTCCCCATCTTAAATATTTTATCCTAGAGGCGTTACTCCTGTAGCTGTTGGGCTTGATCTTGGAGCCAGCTGGCATTGGCTCCATAGAGATAGGAAAAGGTTCAAGCAGCTTCTCACAGAAAACACCCCTGTAGCCCTCCCCACTATCAAAACCTCACCATGCATGCCCAATGCATTTATATATTTAAAATGTTAATGAAAATTTGTCTCACAGTTAAGGTAGATGTGATGATATCATGAAATATTTACTCTTTGGCTTTTAACCCATTAAGAGGTTTCTGGGGTGTGTTCTGATCTTGTTTTCTTGCTGGAGTTGTCTTTGGTTTGGTTTTTGTTGGTTTGGTTTGGTTTTTTTTCCTCTGGTGGTGACCACAGAAAAGAAAGTGAGTTTCTTTTCATGGCCAAAATTGAACTTCTATTCGAGAATATTTGCTTCAAACAGAAGGTTTTGACCCGTCTAATGGGAAATTATGCTGTAATTACACAACTATTTTTTTCTAAGTAATACCGAATACTAATAACAAAGGATAGTAGTTTATGAGTTGATTTTGGTTGCTCTTCTAGTTACATCAAATGTAGACAATTCCTTGGGGAATTCATAGGCTGTCCTGTGAAGCCACTTGTTGAGCAGACCAGCGCGGTACCTTTCACATTGATTTTGAATGTATAGAGGGAGTATTCCAAAGATACGAATAGACTTCAGTGTGGGAGGAGGGTAGTTTCAGTTCATCATGGTTAGTGTGAGTTGTGCTGATAGTCTGGAGCACTTGACACTGGCAAAATGAAAGGTTAAACCAAACAAAGATTTGGAAAGTGCTGTCTGTGTTCCATCAAGTAGAGCATGGGGGAAGAGGTGTGCCTAAGTGCTAGAAAATACAGAACAAGGCATCGTTGGCAATTTGAGTGTTATTAATTGTGCACTGCAGTTTTGCTTTACATAAATGTGAATAATAGCCAAGCTGAAGATGCCAAATTCAAAAGGTACTTGATCAATAATGTCTGGACAACTTTAAAGAAATATCATTTAGTGAGTTAATGCTGTTAACTTGCAGGAAGAAGATATGTGTGTACTTTCTGAAAAATGTACATCTCAAGATAGCTAACAAGATAAGCCCCCCATGTTTTTGTGCCTTGGTGTTTAGTGCTGTCTCAGTAACCATGTGATATGCATAAAGTTGAGTTCATTCATAGTGACTTCTGTCTGGCAGGAAAACCTTGTAATGAAGATACCCTTAGATCCTACTAAAGCTATGAATGTCTTCTTATTAATTTACACATCTTCTTTACTACTTTTGCAATTTGATTCTCTTACCTGCTTTTTTGGTGGTAAGGAAGGTCAAGAGACTGGACCTAATCTGTGTGTAAAGACATTCTGTGCTAAGTGTCTGTTGACTAGTGTATCTACTGACCTATTCCTGCAGCATTTCTCATTGCTTGTATTCAGCTGTTTTAGCCCTGTATCTTGGGTAGCATCTGAGTGTTCCTACAAGGGAGTTGAATCTGTCTGTTCTGTTTCAAATCACTGTACATGCAGTAGAAGTTGTTCCAGTTGGTTCAGCCCATTTTGATTATGGTTACTCCATTTTGCCAAACCCAAACTGGCTCTTGGTGAGAAAATGCAACAGTTAAAATAATGTGGCCAGTGCACGATCTGCTCTCTAAATCTTGTATGTGAGATTATGAAATAAGAAAAGCTGCAGTGCAAAGCAGTTTAAGGAAACTGGGTGATGCCTGTGCTGATCCATGAGTCAATGACTAATGAAAGAGAGGAAGGTTAACAGTCTGAGTACAGTCTGTTAAGGAATATCTATTTAGCTCTATGGATACATTTGGAAGGGTTCATTTCCAGCTTGAGTTTGTCATTAGTTTTTAAACAGTGGCTGGTTTTGTTTGAGTGGTGGTGGTGGTATTCCAGGGCCTTATTTAATCTTGTTTTCTGGTCTCTGGGCCTTTTCAGTGTGGAGGTTAAAGCCTGAAGGAGGGAGGAATGTAAGCATTTCTGTGCCTTTCAGCTCTCAATATATATTGTGTCACAATCAAGTAGTAATTGTATGACGTGAATTGAATGAATTGAAATAGAGGTTCTTTTACTCATAAGAGAAACAATTGGGCTTAAAATAGACTTTTGTGTCTTTTCTAGGTGACTTTCTAATGGCTTCCTGATTCTTTTTCCTTATTTTTGAAATAGACAAAAACATTGCCTCAAGTATTGGGTTTTTTTTAAAATTTTGTGTCCCACAGTCATTTAAGGCTAATTATTAAGTGACTTAATATTGAACTTACTTACACTTATTATAAAAATAACTCACTTCTGGAAGTTTAAAGAAAAAATCAGATTTCAAAAAATGACCTGCTGAAACTATGATGCAGTACTCAAATGGCACAGTCTTCTAAGCAACATGTAGTAATATGAATAAATGGTGGAGCAACTTAAGTTACTGCCTGTGTTATCACATGGCTGAGTAAAACTTGTATGACATATTCTTTCAATGCTATCAAGATTGCTCTTAATGAAACTATAAGGAAAAAAACTTAAATGAATGTCAGCAATTCTGATAAATGCAACTCTGACAGTTGTCAATAACTTGTGTTTTGTGTGTATGTCTGGTAAGTTCATTAAGAAGCTCACAAATCTGGTTTTTAATTATTTTTAAAATGGTTGTTCAAAGTCTTCAGGGTGCTCAGAATAATTGCTACAGTTGTAAAAATTGCTTTAAGAAATCTAATGGTAAGCTCTAATTCAAGGAACTTCTGGAACTCCACAGTTCACTTCACTTAGGTTTGCTGACAGTTCCCTGACTGTTCCCAGTGAGGTTGGAAGAGACCTTCTGGATATTTTCTGTCCTCTGGAAAACCGAATAGATTTTGGTTCCAATGACTACTAAATGCTATTGGCAGTTTCTCTGCTTTCTTGTAATCAAGTCTGGAGATACAAGATGTAATTAAGCAGTTCTTTTTGTGCTTTAAGGAAGCTTTTATTGTGCAGACTGAGTATTTGTATTGAAACCCCTTTGACCTTTAGAAATATGCTATTGCTCCTGCCTCCTCTTCAGCAAACTTCTGTCTGCATTCTGTCTTCAACTTTGAAGCCTCCAAGGTCCTTACTATTCGAAAGTAGATGTATTTGTTTTGTCTGAAAGGTATTGGTACACTTTCTGTACCTATTTCTTTTAAGTGTGTGTGTGAGGAAGAGCTTCATTGTTATTGTATTTAGATTTTTTTTTTTTAATTTTTGCAAAAAAGAGAAAAGGACAAAGTTGTGAGAATTGAATCTTCAGTTTTGGGCCCTTCTACCACAGAGAAATATAGATGAGTAAATGGAAAAAAAAAAGAACATATTATGTCTTTCTTCTAACATCTGCAAGAAGATAATTTTCGCTGTCCTGTGGTTTTGTAATAGTAGACTGCCAGAGATTTTTTTAACAATACTACTTTTTTTTTTTTTCTAACTGTGAGCTAAGAATGGTTGATATAACAGAAGTCTTTGGATTCTTTTAAAGAGTAGTCTAATACTGTCTTTCCTCCTCCCCCACCCCGCATATGCCTACTTTTTCTACTTCCCCCCCCTCCTGCTACCTGATTAATAAAGACTCTTCTCTTCTGCTCTGTCAACTTTGTTCTGGATTTTCTTCTTCCTTTGCCAAGAACATGGTGGACTGGGAAGATATTCATGAATACAACCCAAAATGAGTTTGAATACCAACCAGTGAAAGAGAGAAACTTGGGTTAGTCTGTAAGTACAGAACACCAATAAATCACTGCCTATGGTTTACCCCATAACTGTGCCTTCTCCTGTGTGGCATCTATCTTCTACTAGTTGCTCTTGTAAACAAGTACTTGTGTTGCTAAAATTCTGTTCTCTCTTAGTTTGGCAGTTTTTAAGTTCACATGTTTTTCCTCTAATGCACATCTGTGCGTAAGTGTTCCATATTGTAACCAAACTAGACAAAAATTCAGCTTTTGAATGTGTTTGTAAGTGAAGAGTTTTCCATTACTATAGTTCTATACCTAGAACTATAGAATGGAGATATAGAATGGAAATATAGAGTAGTAATCTAGAATATATATCTAGAGTTTGCTATTACTATAGTATTAATGGCAACTGCCATTAATAAAAGGTGGAAACTGCTATTTGTATGAGATACCGATGCTTTCATCTTATTATTTTCATCCTCAGATCACCATTAATTAACACCTGTGTGACTGTTTCTTGTTTGTACTTATCCAGTTACTGTGCAAAATACCTTTTGACTATGGAGTAACACAGATAAGCTGTGCCTTTTTTTCCAAATAATGTCAAACCATTCACACTTTGGTGGCTTTCAAAAATGGTCATCTCAATGGAGATGGTTTTTCATTTCTTTAAGTAGGGTGATGTTGTTTTGTCCAACTCCAATAATTCACACCTAAGCATTGTATTGTAATGGGAAGCTGAGAAAGAGCAATGTAATGCCTGACTGGAATTCGTTTTCCTCCTTGGAAAGAACTCAAAACGGAATATTGCTAAAGTAGGGTCATCTTCTTCCAGGCAATTGTTGACAACATGTCTGGTTTGAAAACAACCGAAGGGTATTTTTGTGTTTGACCTTTGAAAGCTCTTTGACTGAATTTGAAGAAGAGATGGACAGTCAAGCTATGAGGCATGGTTTATCAGCATTGAAAGCAGAGAGGATTTCATAGTATTTATGTATTGGGAAAGGTTACTAATTACTGACACTGCTCCTTATGGAGCTTGAAGTACTACTGGATTTAAGGCCAGGAAAAGTTCTTTCCATAGAATGTGTTGACAGGATGCAGTAGTAGAGGAACTGGCACAATGAAATACATTTCAGCCTTTTTTATGATGGTATTGCATAGCAAAACTTCTAAAATTCTCAAACAAGAATGTTTCATTAGTCACTTTCAGTATGAAAAGACCTAGGTAATTATATATCAATAGACTTAAGACCAAAACAAAACCCTGCAAACAAAACACTTTAATTCTTCCTTAAACCACCCACTTGTGGGCAAAGCCCTACCAATTTGTCATTTATGATAGATCTTCTGATTTTCTAACAACTTACTATAAGTCTTGTATGGTATTTTACAAGAAATCTTTAAGCTGTGAACCTTTTTTTTTGCTTTAGAATAAGTACCCTAAAATTGTAAATATTATCTCTTCGAAAGTGAGCTTATGCACAGACTTCTACTTCGAGTATCCATTTGCAAATTTGCTGATCTCAAGTGACTTGCTTTTTTGTCAGCAAGTGGATTGGTATCTTTCAACTTCACACATGTAGCAAAAGAACCACTATTCTAATTGACTGTGCTGCTGGATTTGAAATTCTAAGAAGGATTATTTACAAAGAAGCATATAAATTCTGAGGGAGTTTTTTGTCTGTTTGTTTTCTGTTTCATTTCTCTGTGCCTGGAAAAACTAACATTGCGGCAATTGGAAGTTCACTGTTCTATAAGCTGGACTTTGCAGCAGGGAGGGTCTGGGTTTGTCTGATGCAGGGAAAAGCAATTTTATTTTTAAAATTAAAAAAATATTTTTTGTTGAGGGAGATGATCTTTCCTTCCTGCTCAGCACTCCAGGTGAGTCCTCACCTGGAATAGTGTGTCCAGTTCTGGGCTCTTTACTGCAAGAGAGAAATGGACATACAGGAGAGAGTCCAGTGATGGGCCACAAGGATGATTAAGGAACTGGAACATCTGACATATGAGAAAAGAGATGCAAAAGACACAGAGTCAGACTTGTTTCAGTGGTGCCCAGTGACAGGATCAGGCAACACAGGACCTGAAACATAGGACGTTCTCTCTTTACGTCAGGAAACTCTGAGCACTGGCACAGGTTGTCCAGGGGCACTGTGGAGTTTCCATGCTTGGATACATTCAAAATCCATGGTCCTAGGCCTAGGCTCCAGGTGGCCCTGGTTGAGCAAGGGGGTTGAACTAGGTGACCTCCAGAAGTGTCTTTAGGCCCTGACCGTTCTGTCATTCTGTGACTTTCAATTTAGAAGATGCAAAGTTGAACCTTGAAGTCTACTCGGAATGCAGATTCCTCTTAGATTTTGCTATATGGATGATGGTGGTCCCTTAACAAGTGGCTATTATTGAGCCTTGATCGTTAGGCTAATGTTTTTGCAGTCTTTGGATGTTTGATGATATGCTGCTATGAGTTACATTTTTTCATTGTACTTTTCTTTCTAAAACTACATATTTTTGATGAAGTAACCATTCCTTTCTGAAGATCTCCAGTGCTGACTTTTCTCAAGATTGTAGTCTCAAGAGAAGATGAGGTTTTGTAGTTTTATTTGCCTTTTTTTTCTGTCCCGAAGTCACCACTATTTTATGAATCTATTGAAATAAGGCAAACAAGCCGTTGCTTTCTTCAGTAAGGAAAAGCAATTAACCACAATTATAACTGTTACTGTTTCCAGTAATTCATTTTTGTCTTGTGTTTTTGTTTTGTTTTTTTTTTTTTATATCCAGAGCACAAAGTAATCATAGTGGGACTTGATAATGCTGGAAAGACTACTATTCTTTACCAGTTGTAAGTACATGAACTACTTTGTTTTCCTGTTTGCATTTTAGTATTTGTCACTGTTTAATCCTTGAAAATTCAGCTTTGTAACCTGGCGGAATCTCTAGGATTCCAGATCACAGTTTGTACGTTAACAGTATTAGTTGTTCTAAACAGAATAAATATTTAAAGGATACTGCCATGCTTTAAAACTGAACTGTAAATTGAATAACAAAATTGTACATACAAGCACAAAGTGAACTGCAGATTTTTTGCCATCAAAGCTCATCTGAATTTGTAAGCGTAGAAATAATTCTATTGCCAGTAACTGTAGGGAAGAAAGTGTTTTTAAATTAATGGAAATTCTAGCCACTCTGCAAAAAAACATAAATATTTCCACATGTTTCCCAGTTCCTGTGTCTAAAATTTGTGATGGAGAATTTCTAAAAATAGTATTTCATCTTGCCCAGGCAAAAAAATCTTAGGCATTTTCAATAGCATCATTGCACCCAAATCTCACCAGCATTACAAGAATATCCATGATAAATTCAAGAATGTCAGCAGGACCATAATTACTACTGTAATTGTAGAAAAGAGGGAGGATGTAGCTAAATTACTGTCCATATATTTGGATACAAAAGCAGCAGAGTATGTTTTCCAAAAATACTTTTTTTCCCTAAGCATTTTTGAGAACATTTAAAGGTAGAACTGAGGAATTTGCAGCTATGTAACGAAACAGTCCTTTGGGATTTGTTGTAACATTGAGTTAAGTAGAGTGCTCTGATAATATTATATTTTGATTTTATTTTGCACAGTTCAGGATTCTCATATTTTGGATCTTTAGAATATCAGCTTCTACTTTAAAACAAGTACATTTTAAGTATCTGTTAATGTCCTTTAAGAAGAGAATCCTCCTAAAATGCAGATGCTTATCCATTTGTTATGTCTTTTGTATGCTTATTTTTCATTGCTGATATCTTTAAGCATGTCTGCAGTCACTGCTTTCCATAAATTTCAAATGTATAGCTTTTTTAAAATATGCCTGGTTTTTAATATTTTTTTTAATCATTTGCGCATATTTACTTTTTCTACAACAAATTTATTATAACTACAACACAACTACACTACAACTACAACAAGCCTTGTGGATTTTACTGATTGGTCCTTTGTGTGATATTGTTTCCTTTAGTTTAATGAATGAGGTGGTTCATACTTCTCCAACCATAGGAAGCAATGTAGAAGAAATAGTGGTGAAAAACACTCATTTCTTAATGTGGGATATTGGAGGACAAGAATCATTACGGTCATCGTGGAATACCTATTATTCAAACACAGAGGTATGAGAAGCAGCTTTGCAAGTTTGTTAGAAATTATATTTATTTATTAGGAATATTGGTACATTTTTATAAAGATTGCAGCTGTATTGTTTTTAAATCCTATTGAGCAAGAACAAACCCAAAAAGTGTGAGGTATCTCTGGTATGCAGCCAATTCTCTGATAATATTTGAAGTATTTTTCCTGTTTACTTTACAGTAATGTTGTTTGATCTGTGATATGAACTATGAAGTTAGACTTTATTTCTAGGCAATAAATGATATCAATGTACATTTCAGATCAGATCTCTTGCATGTTTTTTTTAAGTAGTTTAAAATGAAAACTTTGCATTGTAATTTGCAAATTTAGTGAGAATTTGCTGTGGTCAACCTGACTTCTGTACATCTAGTCTGAAATGTTTTTGAGATAAGGATAATTAAGGATGAACAGTGAACCTGTCTCTAGGCAGCAGTATTTAAAAAGCTCACCAGCTTGTGGCTTTTATCCAAGGGTAAAGGAAAGTCTAGCTTTGCAATACTCATGAGGTACTGGCAAAGCTGCCATTGCTGGAAAGGTTGGAATTCAGCATCAGTTTTCTTTTGGGGTTTGTTTTTTATGCCAGCCTTTTTGCTGCTAAAAGGCTATCGATACAAAATGCACATATAATCTCTGAGGACTCATTTTGAGATATCTACATTGATGTTAAACTATTTTAGACTTCATTTCTTACAATTTCTACTAAAAGCAGAGATGTTTTGTAGATACTGCTCATTATGTAAGTATTCCATCCTCCTGTAAAATGAGATTTTCTGTCCTATGCTTCTCTTGGAATTCTCTTGGATTGCTACTCGCAATCCATCCTAGATTACTTGGAAGCATGGTGATGACATATCAACCTTCATCTCTAGTATTTTTAACTAATTTTTAATTTTAACTGGAAAAGTATATAGCTACATCTAAGACGCACATGAGGTTGAAGACACTTCAGCCAGCGTTATCTGCTACAGAGCAGTAAATTCTTGGCTTTTGTCCCTTGAGCATCTTTGATTTTGGCATTTGGAGAGGTGTATTATATTAGTTCTGGTTTTGATACTTTTGGGATGTTCTTCATCATATTCTGACTAGTAAGTGTTTGAAACCCAGTGCCTTTTAGTACTTGGAAAGAACTTCCCTTTTACTTAGAAGCTTTGTCTGCTGGAAGGAGTTGAGGAAGAAAAGAGATCTGTTTAGTATGCCAATCCTAGCCTCTCCGATATGAATAATTCCTTTAGTGTTCCTCCTCATCTGCTAGGCATCTCAAAGTCACAGCAGCATTAAATTGACTTAGTTTTTCATTCTCTGTGGTCATTCTCAATGGCTAATGAATCTCTTTAATTTTCTAAGGCAAAGTGATTTGGAGCATATGTTGGAGAATTATAGCGGTGATTTCTAATTCTTTTTTGTTACTGTCTCTCTTTTCTCTCTTTCCTTGTGTGCCAGTTGGAGCAATCTACACAAAATCTTTGGAGTAATGTAAAAGTCCCACAAATAAGCATTTTAGTGCATACCTGTTCTAATTAATTTCAACTTAATATGGCTAGTTCTGCAATTCTGTTTTAAGTGTCAGATCATATTCTTACAGAAAGGATGTTGAGACAGGATTTAAGATAAAAATTCGGGAGGATAGGAAGGGGAGGGAGCTCTCATGGCTAAGCTATTGGGTTTGTGGGCAAACAGAAAGTTAGAGTAAAGGAGGAAAGGGGTGGAGAAGTACTGTTATCTGGACATAGAAGTAATGGAGTCTGTCAGATGAATGTAATTGTCCTGGTTTCCTCCCCAGTGTAACGTATGTCCCCTGTAATTTATTTTATTGTTATTATAGTATCTACATAATTTTCATCAGAATGTGCTTGGTGTCCCTACTCATTGGCCCCCCCATGAGGCTGCTAACACTGCTTGGAGCACACTGGGCAGGGCAAGTGTTGAAGTGGTGATCAGTTGTTACGATTTGTGTGCAAATACTGTTGTGTGATGCTTACAGGCATTTGCTTGAGTGTTACCTACTGTATAATGCTGTGCCTTTTTCCTCTCTAGTGCAAGGCTACAAAATAGAAGGTACCAAACAAGGAGCAGAAATAGTGGGTAATAGATAATAATTTTCATACCAGTGACAATTGCTTCCCATGAGAGGCCTGATGTACCAGACCTAGCCGTGTCTCAGAGTCCACAACTGCATGGCCATAAGAATAATGTGCCTAGTGGGAATAGTAAGGGTAAAATCACTACTACAGTCATCTCCAAAAGCCTGGAAGGGCTTCACCAAAAGGTGGAAGGATGCAGAGTTGTGAGGGGCCAACTGCACAGGTCCTTTGTAAAAGTGAAATGTGCAGCAACACAGGGTGAAGCCCTACAGGTACATAGCTTTCTGATGTGTGATGTACTACTTTGAAATAATCTTTCTTAAGCCTTCTCAGTGAGATGATCCTGAACTGTAAAATAAAATATGCTTCTTTAAAAATACATAATTTCAATTTCAGATTTATAATTTCCTGAGTATGCGAGTAGTAGTGGACAGTAGCAGCTGTTTTCATTGATGACATGTGTAGCACATTTGTCATCCACATTTTAAGTGTAATCCACTATCTGTAGGTGCTTTTTGGTACTAACATAGCTATTTTCAGTGTGATATATGGCCTGACAATCCACCAAGGAGATGTGGCCGTAGTACATGTGGGCAGATCTTAATAATAGTACTGAAATGTGCAAGCATGACATTGTTAGATTATCTTTTCTTTAGCCGTAATCTTCATGTATGATTCCCACAGCTCTAGCAAAAGACTGTAACAATAAAACTTTTCTAGTGTCCTCTGCAAGTGTATTTCTCTTCTAGAGAAAGACTTGCAGTTAGTGATCTCTTGAAAATGTGCTTTCTGTAATTTATACTTTGTACTTACATACTCTACTGTTGGGTTTTTTCCCTAGTTCATCATTCTGGTTGTTGACAGCATTGATAGAGAGCGACTTTCTATTACAAAAGAAGAACTTTATAGAATGCTGGCTCATGAGGTATGGTGGGGAGTTGGGATAATAGTTTTGTTGAGAACAGTCAAATAACATTACATGTTTCCTATGCTAACAAAAATTATACTGCCACAAAAAAAAAAAAATCTGATAATAAATATGCATGCATGTTGGTCTAATTTCAAAACCACATAAACTATAAATAAGAGAAAAATTATTATGAAGCACTCTCTATTAGGGCTTGCTTGATTATAATCAGATCAATCTTTACTTTGCAAATGTTGAACTTGTAAAATATCTTATGCTTCATATTAGTTTAAAAAGGAATTATTGTCCTCTACCACAGTTTCCTTTTAGTTAAATGGTTAAAATTTCAAGAAACTTTTTTTTTAATTTTTATTTTAGAAAAATGGAATTACCTACTTTTTCTTGTTTGTTTTAATCCTGTTTCTTAAAATTAAGGAGCGTATATAATACTACAGATGAATTAATTTCAGTTCATTTTCCTAATGAATTGTTTTGTTTGTACTGTTATTTGGGTTGTTCAGTGTTGGGTCAACTCCCTCAAACTTTCTAAATTAACATGTACCTTGAATTAGCTAAAGTACATTAAAACCTTCTGTGATCATTCTCAAGGTAAATTAAGTTTGTTTTAAATCTAAATGTTCACCCTCATTTTTGAAAGAAAAGGATTTAGTACAGTGCAAGTAATTCTGTTCAGTTCATTTCATTGAGGAACTTGCTTTATTTCGACTAAGTGAGTTTTTGCTTTACAGTTTTATATTAGAGTAGTTTGGGTCTGGTAGTAAGGAGCAAATACGCTACCAAAACAGGTGGGAAGATGACTTCTTGTGGTGAAGTTTTCCCATGTAGTTTATTAGTTTCTAGTCTTAAACTCTTATGAAATTGTGATCTGGCATCTCTTGAAAACAGTTAGTAGGCCTAGACTGGACCACTTGTAGGAGTGAATTTTCAGCTTTAGATCATAAAACTTTGTTGTTGTTTTTCTTCCTCTTGATAGAGAAATAGTCCCACATTTAATATACATTGAAATGGATTAAACACTTCTAATTGCAACTGTCAGCTTCCTGAGTATTGCATTTGTTTACCCTTCTGCACTTCTAAAGCCATACATCCCTGTTCTTGCCTAAGTGCTGTTTGGAATCCTAAATTCCACACTGAAACAAGGCAACTTTTAACTAGTTACTAAAGCTGCTGCAGCATTGTTACAGCTGCCTTTTTGGAACACCAGGATTAAACTTACAAGAATTCAGCCTTCTTAATCTATTACTGTTTTAATCACTACAGAACTTGTTTAATGACATTGAAAGCAATTTCAAGGGAATGATATCTAGTAGGCTTTTCCATTTGAATAGTATCTATTGTAGAGTTTGAAATGTTTGCCAGTAATAATTCTGCTGGCTGGATGGTTTGGAGAATTATGAAATATATTTTAACAAGGCTGTCATTAGTTATATATCAACATGTGGCCAACACCAAAAGGATAGTCATATAATACATTGCACTTTGATCCTCTGTGGTGGAAAACTGAATAAATTAGTTTCTTCACTCTTAGTATAATGAACTTTTACTGCAGAAAGTCGATTAAAACTCCATACTCCTGTGTAATTGTAAATTAGCCTGAATACAGTTCTTTTAAGAAATTAAGTTAGCACAATAGCCTTTTAGTTTTTCATAATAACTGTTATGAGTACTCTAAATCATTTCTAGGATTTACGGAAGGCTGCAGTTCTCATCTTTGCAAACAAGCAGGACATGAAAGGCTGCATGACAGCTGCCGAGATATCTACATACCTCACCCTCAGCTCCATAAAGGATCACCCGTGGCACATTCAATCCTGTTGTGCTTTGACAGGAGAAGGGTAAATGCTTACTGCTTAGTACAGCAATTTGTGGCAGATGAAAATACTGATTTAGAATCCTCTTGATGCCAATGCAGAATTTCTGAAAGAACATATTTTCTGCTCTTTACAGTCAAGAGGGGTATTTTGAATTTTTCATAATTTTTTATCGAACTTTGTGGGTTTTTTCGTAGCTTGAACTCCAAGTTCATGTGAAAGTCTTTCAGTTTATTGTTAAAAAACCCCAAAACAAAAACCAAACAACACTCTTTGACCCAAATGTGTAGCTGTTGGCTAAACTGTCTACTCTCTGTGCACTACTGTTTTATTCTATATGTCTTGGTGTTTAAAGAAATTTAATTTCTTGGTATTTAAAGAAATAAGCTATGGTTTTCTTCCTTTACATTCTAATCTGTAGGAAGCTTCTAAGTTGGTGGGTTGGGGTGGGATTTTTTTGGTTGATTGGGTTTTTTGATAAGCATTGAAACATAGTTTTAATGAAAAGGTATATAGATCTGCCATAAGCCAAAATTGTTGTCAATATTTAACATTTTGTTTATATCTGGCTAATGTAGCTAACTTTGAAATTTGAATACCTTATGCCAGCAATTACTAAAATAGGAAGCTGAGCTTTCCTTAGATCCCTTGCCTATGAAGATCAAAAACCAATTTTGTATGCCTTTTAACAAGTTGAATAGTGCCTTGCTTGTTGGTGTGAAATGTGCTAATTTTTCATCTTGATTTTTAAAGCACTCTTATAATGTATAATATTTAGAGGTTTTTTCAGCTGCGTTGTACAACCTTTGTAATAATGAAGTCTTGTGACATCAAAAATAGCGAATCCAACTGAGTATTTGTGAAGTGAGAGCATCTTCCTCACTTTCTAGGATGAAGTATTTTCTAATGTAATGGAGATATTTTGAAGAGTGGATTAACTTCCTTAGGGTGGGATGTGTTAGTGAGGACAAACTTTTTTTCATTGAGTCTTTTTCATTCTAAGAGTTTAGTATTGTTTCATTCTAAGAGTTAATTCTGCTTTCCTTTTACCAATTTTTCTAAAGTCACTTTTGAATACTCAGTTTATATACTAAGATCTTCAACCAGTTTGACATTTGAAGGAAAGTAATAATTAATAAATATTAATTTTAATTTCGAAAAAGTGGCCATCATAGGCTGCTTCTTTCTTACTGTAAAAAAAACATTTAGAATACTTTAAACTGTGACAGTAGTAAGACCAACATATAAAAAAAAAAATCCCAGAGTTAGATCACTGAGCTGAGTCTTCCTTGGACAGATCTGACAGAAGTCTGTGTGAGTGAAGTTAGCATTCTCGGATAGCTGAGTCATGATTTACTTTACAAAGGTAAAACTTAGGGGTACAAGCAAGGTAACTAGATCCCTAGAAAATCAAAGGAAAGCTGGTGTTCTAAAATTGAAGACTTTTAAAAGAAGACACAGATTGAGTTAGTATACAGATTAGATCCCATGCAGTCTTATTATTCAATATAAACATACTTTTAGTTTTGTAATGTGATTTTGGAATTTTTGATATTCTGCCTTTTCGTTAAACAATTCGGTCTTTTAAATGTCTTTTAGTTAGTACGTGGAGGTCTAGCTGTCATGTAAGCAGTCTTTCATGAGAAATTTGTAGAAAAAGAAAAACATGTTTGGTTCCACGTGCTTATGAGTTAGCATTTAAGAGTAGTGTCTCTCAGATTTATAAGGAAAAAAAATTTAAGTACTCCCAAGCTCCAATAAAATAGAATGCATGACCATTTTCTTGTGGTCAAAGCCTATAGACTTAGTTTAAAACACTGCTTACTCTGTTCAACTTTCAATCCCATTTCCAGTTGATTTAATTTATTCTAAGTAGATGTTTTTACACATAAAATCAATCAGAAAATACTTTCAAGATGTTGGGATAGGACTAGTACCAATAACATCTCTTATCTTTCAGATTATGCCAAGGCTTGGAGTGGATGACCTCCCGTATTGGAGTGAGATAGCTTTTTTACATCTTTTTTTTTATTCCTCCAAAAGAAGAGACTTCTATTTATCCTGTGAACATGTACATTTTTCTGTACTTTTGGCTGCTGAGGCAGTGACCATGTTTAATTTATATCAGCCAACTCCTAAGCTGTGCTTGAATCAAGCACAGTTGAACTGAAACACAAAAGTATTTTCTTAACTTTTTTTTAATACACTAATCTTCAAGTGGATGAACATATGTGAATCTGTTTTTAGGTATTGAAATTCCTCTGAATATATATTCTAACTTTTTTGATGATAGCCTTTTAAAATCTGTTTTGTCATTGTCAATATTTCATACTTCCTCTTTCCAAATACTTTGTATAACTTACTAACATAAATGAGCACAGTTTATTTAATAATTAAAAGTAGTGATTAGGTTAACTTTACTCTGCCATAGCTTTAACATCTAAGGATAACCATATCTCCAGCTGGACTTCCCAGAACATCAGTAGCGTTCTAGCCGGCACTGGAATTAATAGTTATGAATGCAAATTTTTAAGTCCTTAATAAGTTAGCTGTAGTTAATAGTGTGGTGGCTTTTAACCTGGTATACAGTGGAACTTCTGCCTTAAAAAAAAAATCTGTTTCAGTCTCAGTTTCTTTGGTATGTTGTTCTAGGATATGATTCTTTTACTTGAAAATACATCTCTGTACAGTGGAGAAAAAATTTTGTTATTAAGTGCTAGTGTGGTCATTTAGAACTTGAATACATTTTTAAAAATAAATCTCTCAGTAATTAAATTTGGAATTACAGCAGCCAGTGTTATGTGTTGACTTGCTGTATACTGTTAAAAGTTTTAAATTCTCTATACATGAGCCTTCCTCACCTTTTAGTGAGAATGCTGTTTTCTAAAATCAAAAGGGAAGCCAGATTTATAAACAAAATAATACCATGGTGCTGTGTCTGTAGACTTCAGAGTCAAGCTGATCTTGACATTTATTTACCTACTATCACATATGTTTTCAGATTTTTTGTGGAGAAATTATTTTGCCTTAATTTTTGGTTTTAGTCTTATTTGCACAAGCAGAGAACTTTTGACAGTGTTTGAGTTAGATTCCTTCATGTGAAATTTGGAAAACAGGTGGTGAAAGGTTGGACCTAGTAACTCTTAATTCAATTTGAAGGGAAGGAAGTTAGATCTATCAGATCTATCTTCACTCTATGAAGATAAACTAAAGATATGGAGTTAATTGAGAACACTAAGCATCAAAAAAACCTAACCACTAAATGCCCAAAAAGCCATATGAGAATTTAAAAAAAAAAACCAAACCAAACCAAAACCAATAGTGGACACCTAATTCCTAGTGAAGTCCCAGCAGCAGTCAGGTACCTAACCTGCATAAATGCTTGCCAGGCCTTCCAAAAGCACCGTTCTATACTTCTGCATGCCTAAAAGCCACATGGAGTCTCGTTACCAGAACCATTTTGCATAGGCCTTTAATGACAAAATGTTTTTGTTAAACCTTGTTTTGATAATTCAAGGGCAGGGATTTTTCTTTAATAAGATTTTAAGCTTTGTAAATTTCGATTTGCTTCCATTTTTATTTGAACAAAACGTAATGAAATTTTAAAAGTATCAACAAATATGTTGTTATGAGTGTTAAAAAGAAGATTTTGAATATATGTGGAAATGTGATTTGTTAAATGAAGTGGTATATTATTGCTGGGTAGCAAAAGTCACATTTAGGAGAAAGACTGTTGAGTATCAAGTCAAAAAACTCAGAAAATAATTAAAATCAGTGAAAAGTGCATTAAAAAGGATGAATGCAAAGCAAGGTTAAAATCTGATATTAAAGCTGCTTGCTCTGATGTTCAACTGTTCTAATGCGTGAAAATACGGATTTTTTTTGTTCTTAGGGAAGCAAATTATAAATTAATAAAATAAAATAAAAGTATGAATGATGTTTCTTGTTTGGTGACTTAATTTCAGTTTGCAATTTAGATTTATTTTCTGGTTTATTTTTATGTAGTTCAAAACATAGTCCTGAATGCTTATAAAGAGCACTATCTGGATGTGTAGCTCTTTGATTGTTTAAAAAAAAAAGGCATGATTTTGTATTTAATGCCTTCTGGCTAAAACCATTTGTATATCTGTAGTTTGGTTACTAAATCCAGTCTTACCTGAGGGAATACATATAACTTTCATTAGGAGGAAATGGTCAGATTTTAGACCTTAAAATATCAGAATAATGGAAGGTGGTTGTTTGTTTTTTTTCTTAGCACTTAAAACCTTTGAATATCTTTAAAAAATGAAACATTCTTGACAATTGCTATGATTTTGATCACCTAATAACTTCATTTTCTACAACAGTTTTCTGCTTATAATATCAGTTTGTTCACAGCCTTATTGTTGTGATTTGTTCTGTTGTTTTTTAAAAAGGCGTGGTGTGGGATTTTTGGGGGTCTATTTTTAATAACTTCAGTGCCTGTTAAATCAGAAGTGATTTGATTAAAATAATTTTTAAAGGTGTGCCTTAGAATACTGTATATGTCTCTGCACTGCCAAATACTTATAATGTTTGCTAGTTTGAATGTAGTAAATATATTGTGGGTAGTTTTGCACTTTGAATATATTCTGTATTTAATGTGCTGTTCCCAAAGAACAATGTTAATCAGCTTAAGTTAAAGAAATTAAGATGTCTTATGCAGATTTATATTGTACTACTGTAAGTGCATTGGCACATGGCTATTTATTTGTTTGGGGGTTTTTTACTTTCTTGTGTAGGTGGTAAAGAGCTTCAGTATCCCCAAACGAGTGATTCTTTCCAGCTCTCTAAACACACTGCACGCAGTAAGGGGAGAGGACTTGGGCACAGCTGCTCAAAATATTTGTTGTCAAAATAAAATTGAGTTGTTCTGTTAAATTTAAGGGGTTTCTTATTTGTGAGTGCTCTGTGGTGAATAGGTATCTCACAAGGGTAGCATTGTCACTTTAATTTCATCTCCAGTCCATTCACTGGGGCAGACTTGGGGCCTGCATCATGTGCAGCTGTAGCCAGTTCACAAAACTTCTTGGCTGGACACCTGCTTCTTTTCATCTCTGGAGAAGCTTCAGCTTTGATCCTAAAGAGAGTGTCACATCATTTCAGCCATGGGAAGCGTGGGTCTTTGTTTGTTTTAGTGGAGGGAGTTTGTTTTAGTGTACTGTTCCCTTTCAAAGAAAGAACAAAACAAATCCAAACAAAAGAGTGGGAAAAAACTTGTATGGATTTTTGCCTGTGCATTTGACTATGCTGAGTGTTTAGCTGAGTTTGCTCCTTCCTTTTTTGGAGTCTGCCTTGTGAAAGAGCCCGGAAGGCAACAGTGAGGAGAGCAAGTATGAGAAACCTTGCCACGATGCCAGCACTAGAAATAAAAACTTACATCTTGGAAAAGCCTTTATTTTTTTCCAAAATTACCTTGATGAGCTTTCAACATGGAGTGTTTCTATGTTTTGCTTCCTAGGGAGCAGTGCACTAGAAAGGTGCATGATGTTTACACAGTGTGTGTGCCCGCCATGCAGGCAGGAGACTTGAGGCTTCACATTAATGATGTATTGAAAATCAAGTTCTGAGTTTCTAAGCTAAATTTTCATAATATCCGGTGTGAAACAACTAAACTTTTTCTGACCTACTCACTTTCTGGGATGACAGGTAATCCTTTCTTGTTTCTTGGTAGGTGTGTTACTCTTCCATTAAGTTGATTTTTGTTTTGGTGGGTAGAGATAAGAGTTTTGTGTAGAAAGTTTCCCTGTATGTAAGTGAAGATAGTCCTCTGCACATCAGTTTGTGTCCCCTAGATGGCAGGAAAGGATCAGTTTAACAGTGCCAAACCTGCTTTTGCTTGTCTACTTCAGCATCCACCTGAGAGACACCGGAGAGGAAAGTTGAATCACTTCTTCTGTGGGAGGGAAGCTTACAGTGAGGTATGAATAAATGTGAACTCAGTTCTATATCTTAAAAGCATTTTGTCTCAATCATTTATGGTTGGAATTATATTCCACACCTTTTATTGTTTCTGCATCTGAGAATGCAGACAACAAAAAGAATGTATGCAATTCCTGGCATATTTCATTCTTAAATAACTTCTCTCTGTTGTCCATGACATGCCTTATTTTTTTTTCAGGTTTGGTTGATTGACAGTTGCTCCTCTAATGCACTGCCAAGTTGCGCTACTACTACTCAGAAATTGCAGGGATCTTGCTTGTAGAACAATTCATCCCCTTCATCATCCTGGTTGGGTGGTCTGTAACAGACTCTCACCAGGATATCAGCCTTGTTGGCCTTCCCTCTTATTCTGGTCCACATAGCTTAGCTGTGCTCTGACTCTGTAGGGTGAGATCCCGTTCTGTTCCCAAAGCTTGTGGGATAGCACAGGATTGTGTCAAAACTGCAAGATTTCCACATGCTTTCTTAAGAAAGCTGACTGGAGATCCCCATACCCTGATTGTGTGGGCACACCCTTTCCATGGCTAGCTGGCCAGCCCACAGGAGCTGTCTCCAAAGCCCTCTGCAGAGGCTTCTGTGCTCTACAAAAGCACATGATGCACTTGCTGGAATAACAAAGAATGAGGTGGATCTGCCTCCAAAGATGACTTTGGTCTCACTGCACTGTTCTCCAGAAATTGCCATGATGGCCATTGAAGACACTGGAAACTAAACCAAAAGGTACAAAGATAAAATGTAGTGAAAGTGTTGATTGAAATTTTCAGATACAACCACTGACCTTTTGGAATTAAATGAATAAAAGGGCACTGTTGGTTGGGAAAACATCTACTGAGTTCTTTCAAAGAACCTCAGAGAATATGCTTCAAAAATAGTGCTGCTAAAACTGATAATGACTTAAGAAAATCTTGGTAACTGGCTACCGTTGTTCAAAATCCTTGACAGTGCTAAGAAAAAATATGCCTTTTCTCTACAAAACAAAGCTCTGGTTTCTGGCCCCTCATTTTTCAAGACTGTACTTTTAATGCAGTATTTTCACTGAATCATTTGAGCGCTTTTCATTTTTCTGTCAACAACTCCCACATCCCCTTTGAAGTTTTATTCCATTCTGTAGACTAGTTCACTAGTTTAGGCTTCAAGCTTTGTTATTTTAATCTCATATTGTGAAAAGGACTTTTTGGTCAAGCTTCAAAGTTTAACAACAATGCCAGTACTCCAGTGTTGGGAAAAACTTTGAATGCATTTTTTAAAAATTGTGTTGGTAGATATTTGGTGTAGGTTTCAGCTGAGTACACCACAGTTAGACAGAGGCTGAAGAAGCCAATTGAAAGATTAATGTTCAGACTTGGAGAAAAATATGAATTTTTTTTTGAAAGCTATATAAGAAGGACTCTTACTTGTAATGGAAGTTGATGCAGATACATATTACAGTCTCTCCAGTGAGTATTGAACAAGATTAGTATTGATCCTACAAAGGCCCAAACAGTCAGTTCTTAGATCTGCTTTTCCCATCCAACAGTTGCTGTTGGATTCAGCACTTTACAAGGATTAATACAGACTCTTAAAATATTTTCCCTCTGTTCTTTTATCAGTGAGTTGCAAGACAGCAGCTACTTGATATAATCCATTTTCAATTTAGTAGGAAATGTAATATGTTTCTGTTCCGGAAGAAAATTGGGAAGTAATTACTGTAGAATTAAATCCTATTGCTTTGGTGAAAATAAACTATATAGGAAGTGTCTGGGGACTTGCAGTAGGACATATAATTCAACAGTACTCATTCTTCTTTATAGAACTATGTAATTAGGAGTTAATGAACAAAGTATTGGACTGCTTGCAATTCCATATACTGATTTTCTGCAAGTGTTGTAGAAAGTTTCTTTTGCTTCCTCTGAATCTTCTTATCTTTTTTGCTCTGTTTTTTAGCTGCAATGAAAATGGGATCTTACATTAACATGAATTGTTTATGTCTGGATAATAAGCAATTAAATTCAGTACCTTCTTAATTCAGTGGTTGGTTTGATTGTCTATTCTGTGGAGTCAAGACTGTTTCTTCTAGTATAGATTGTAATTTTTTCTTACTAAATGAAAAAAAGAAGGAAAAATAAAAATAAAATGTTAACTATATATGAGTTGAAATAAAGAAGGGGGAAAAGTACTCTCATCTGAAGTCAAACTATTTTTGCCTCATGTGAATCTGTGTCTGCCTTGTCCTGGATTTCTTTTGGAGAGAAAAGAATTTGAGTTTTTTAATTGTGCTGAACAAGTACTAGACAAGGGCCCCATGTGTGAGCCATGGGCTTTACATTCCAACCATTCTCTTTTCAGTTCTATTGATGACTTGTCATCTGGGATTTCTCAGCACTGATCACAAACTCTCTAAGATTCCTGAGCAGAGACTGTATTGGAGACAGAGTCATAAAGCATGGCACACTGCTGTGCCCTGTTTTGACTCTGCCAGGACTTCTGGTTTAAGACAAAGACCCTCAGACTCTCCCAGCCACTTATGAGGTATAAAGACAATTTAAAAGTTGTCCAATACACTTAGAGTGGGATGAGTAAAAATTAGCTATTGAACCTATAAATCTCCTTTATTATACATACTAATGAATTCAGGTTTATGGACAAAAATACTTGCAAGATTCATAAATATTTGATTGTTTGAGACACAGATGTCAGTGGCTTTGTTTTCAATGTATAGTACTAGAATCAGAGAGAATTTTAATATTGCTAAAATTACTCTAAAGTGCTGTTGGAACTTCAGGCAAGATATACCTAACTTGAGTAGTATATCTATTTCATTTCAAAGGAACACAGCAATAAAACCCCTGAAGCAAGCATTACCTGAAGGTAATTGACTGCATCAATGAGTTAAATGTTCCAAGGAAAAGAAAAGAATGTTTCTAGCTGACAAGGTCAATGTTTTTTTTTTTGTGTCCTCTTTAGGTGGTACTGGCATTCCAAACACATCCAAAAATTGTTAACCATTTTTCTGCTCTCAAAAGTTGTTGGTTTTTTTTTTTTTTTAAATAAAATTCCTATTAACTATTTTTAGAAAAACAGACCTTGAAGAAATTTCCACTGGAGTAATGCACAGAAATAGTACTAATCCTATGGATATATGAATTTCATTTGCAAGTAGTGGTTATATATCTATCATCACTACTGATTGGGTAGAATCATATAATGCAATTTTTGTGTTTTGTTGTTTAAAAAACATTGACTGTAAAATGGTACTGTGTGATAAATGAAGTAGTTAAAGGTTGGTGTACCATTTTTGTATTTGGGCATCCCTGTAAGACCTGTTTCTATTATGAATGGAATCCTGATGAGCTAGAAACAAATTAAATGTATGTGGGCCAAAAGGAGGAGTGCTGAATCAAATAGGAAATTGGTAAAAGGTCAGCTCACTGGATCAGAAACCAGTAGGCAAGGTTCTTTCTTGGTTGTTTTTTTTTATTTCTCCAGATGTTCAAGTTCATCTAGTGAGTCCCAGACATGAGAAAAACCTCCTCTGCTCTCTGTACCCAAGGAACAGGAAATAGATGGGCTCTGTCAGGCCCTCTCTCCCTGGGGTAAACCCTCAAATCCTTTCCTTAGCTGTTTTGGACTTGATGCCCCTCTTGTGGGCTTCACGGTGAAGAAACACAGACCATGACACATCTTTTGCTCTATTTTACGCTTTTTATCCCCCTCTGGCAATAGTATATATAGATTTTACATTTTCCCTTGTCTTAGTTTCCCGTTCATTGATTTCATAAACTTCTTTGGTTGGGAATAAAATCTTTATTATAGGATTTGAGTTTCATCTGTTTTCCTGCAGCTTTTCTCTCAAAAGCAGCAATTACCGTGTGCTGATAACACCAGATTGTTCATCTGTGTCCAATTTGAAGTTAACATTTTGCTTTCTTTAAAATTGATAACCCAATCACTTTTTAGTGCAATGTTGTTCATTTCTTCCAATATGTTAATAATGCTGTTTCCAACCCTGCTCATGCTGTTTGTACTCTGTTAATGTTTGCATTTGCTTGGGAAATCATGGAGCTTCTTTATTGTTTTATTTTTTAAGTTATGTGCATATTATTGGTGTGTGAATCTGCCAGATAATTTAATGTTCTGTGCAGCTTTTTGTCTTGTTTTGACTCTAGTGTTATACTCTGCAAGTCCTTCTTCCTCTGTCTTTTGCTTTGGCATTTTGTCATGTTTGCAGTGCTCTAGGTTGCTCTGTACATCAAATTTCTTGTCTAGTCAAGTGATATTTGAATGGGAACTTTATTATTTCCTTAAAGGACCTGGGTCATTTTGTCCCACACTCCATTTTTTTTAATTGGATTCTTTCTAGATTAAGTTTAAAAAACATATTTATGTTTTCAGTCTTTAGCTGGAGACTCCTTCTGCCTTCACTTGCTCTTTATACTGTCTATTTAAAAGCGTGCTGAAGCCATTTCAGAACTAGCAGCTTGGAGCAACAATGTCCTGTGGCTGTCTTCCTTTCTATCTTGAACCCACTTCTAGGAACCAGAAATGGAAGTGCGCTTTTAAACCTTCTTTGGTGTCCTTCGCATTTCCAAAACGTTTCACTGTTAACAGATATCGAGAGTATTTTCTTAGCTTCATGTGCTCCCTGATACCTTCTTCAGTAATTGTTCAAAAGGAGATGCCTGCTTTGCTCTCTCTCTTATAGGGTGTCTGAGTAAGATGCTTCATATGTGGTAAAAGGAGAAATGAATGGTGAAAGGAAAAAGGAAAAGGCCTCAGAAGTGGAAATGCCTTTTGTCTGCCCAGGCAAGAAAACATCAAAGTCTGTGTGAGTCAGAGAGCACTCTCTGTGCAGCTGGAATAGAACTGTGGTTGGAAGATATATCTGGAGCTCACTTCAGTGCTTGGCTGAAAGCAGGGCCAACTTCAAACATAGACCTATAGCCTTGTCCAGTTGTCTTGGTCTGCACTTATTGAAGCACTGAGTGCCAGTGCTTGCCTACATTGGCCTCTTCATCTGCAGTCCTGTCTCCATGCCCAGAGCATCAGTTTGAGAATTCATGTGACCACACTGAGACTCAGGAAGCCTATTTGGCTAAAAAGTCAACCATTAAGTGACTTCAAGAGAAATAATAAGAACATTGGTGTTAACAATATCCTCTCTTGGCTTTTTCTGGGAAAAGTGAGATGGATAGATGCAGAAAAGAAACAAGCACTTGGCAAGTGCAAATGTTGTTCCTTCTTTCTTCCCCCCACAATGCACATGCAGGTGAACGATGTAGGAAACTTCTTGCATTGAAGCATGTGAGAAACTTCACCAATGTAAATTGTGCTTTGGAAGGATGGACAGCACAATCAAAAGTTAAAGTCTTTTTACTTCCCCAAACAACCTGCAAAATAAAATTTAAAAATGCTAAGTACCTTTCTGAGCAATATCTCAAATTTAGGCTTCATGTAAAAATGTGGTGGAAAAACAAGCATTTGCTGTAATTTTTCAAAGGTCACTGAAAGCTACAGTTCATGTCAAATTCCAAATCTGTATTTGTTGTGATAAATGCATGTAAAATCTAAACTGTGGTGTTTAGTAAACAAACAAAAGCCTCACAAAACCTTTCTGTCTCAGATATTGCTCAGCTTTTCCACAGCCTAATATTAAGCTCAATGACAGCCAAAATGTTCTCTGAGGTTTATTCTTTGATATAGAAAAACCTTTAATTTACCCTCTGAGATATTTGAACTTAGAATGGAGACCTGTCACATTCACTCTGATTCTATGTGTCAGTCTGCTAACTCTTATTCTGTTCAGTGCTTTAGACTGTTTATAAATAACTTTAAAATGATTTCTGCTGCACTGCCTCAGGTTTCTGAAGCACATACCATGATAACAGGACAATAAAACATCAGGGGGATGAAGTTTTAGCAATAGATAGTATTTTAAATTCAACAACCAGGTGTATTTCAGAGATCCTGGTTTTCTTTTATTTAAATCCTTGAGTTTTTTCATCACAAGGGCAATGTAGTCAAAGAAAATGGGTGTGGGATTGGAGCTCGGGGAGTGTGTGGTGAAAGGAGGAGGTTTAGGTGTATTAATGCTATACAAAGTGGTATTCTATAGATAATATGCAAAAAAATAGACACAATTCTAATTACTGTTCTGTTTTTCATCATTCTCTGAATGTTTGTTTGTTTGTTTTCAGTGGTTCCTTTGTTTCTGTCCTTTCCTTCCCAAGCTTCTAAGTGAAGCATCAACACAGAAGATTTTGAGTTTTCTTTTCAAGATTTGTATATTATAGTGGAGCTGAAGCTTAATAAATTGGGCCATCTGAATAGCATAGAGTGTTATAACTATAAATGCCATTCTTGAATAACTAATACTGTCCTTGTGTTGCATGCATTTTTCGTTTGAACAGTTTCCTTAATATAAAATGGTGCTTAGTAACCTGAGACCTGTGCAAATATAGAAAATATGTGTTTTAAGTTCTTCCCACATGCACCAGTCCTACCTTCTGTTCTTCCCCCACTAGATACTGGACGAAGTCTAAAGAAGATGTACTTGTGAATAAAATATATTTTTCTGAAGATTTAAGCTACTTTATTCAGTAGTAGTATTCATGATTTTATTTGATTTTGTTTGTTTCCTCTAGAGATCAAAGAGTTCCTTTTTAGCAGTTTATTTCATCCAGTATTCCGTACTTTGTAATGACACACAGGTTCATTGGGATCTTAAAATTTAAAGTCTTAAATACATTTGGTAAATATAAATAAATTTTTAATTCAGCTTATTTTTTCAACTCAACTTTTACTTGCCATCAAAATAGATAAAATATATAAAATATTATAAACTGCTTCTCTGAAAGAAGAAGCCTCTCTGTACTGTCATAGAGCAATTGTCCTCTTACACTGAGTAGTTCAAATCATATTCTGTACATAAATATCTGGTTGCAAATTACTACAGTAAAATAGACATTTTTATTCCGCACTTGTGAAATATTATATTCATGAAAATAATCATATGGTAAAAAACCCTCAAGTTTCTGTTCTCATTCATGACAGTAAAATAAAAATATGAATGCTATTGGAAATGCAGCTCAAATTGAAGTTAACATTAAATGCCTGTATTTATGACAGCAAAGTATGCTTTGAAAACAAGACACAACTTAGGTTCTACAAAGAGATTAAAGGAAGACCCTTCTAAGGGATAGCAATTTAGACACTATGCATGTCTTCAACTGCAAATTGGAAGCTGGCAAACTTTGAGATTAAGTATCTTGGAGGCAATAAAAGTTAAAAGCTAGAAGAACAACATTAACTGCCATGAACCGTGAAAACTACAGGTGTCAAGCATCTCTGAAAAAGTCACACTGTTGTAGAGCAATGATTTGATATGCTGACTCAGCTCCTCTTTCAACTGACAATAAAGTCATCATTCAGCAGATACCCTGACACCATCTGCACTTGTGTAATGAAATTTGCGTGGTTTATTCTATGTGCATGCAATGTTTCAAATTATAATCTGATATTCTTCAATTCTGACAACCTTCCACTGAATCTATAGATTCTTGCCTGTCTTACTGATCTGTGGTCTTCCATGATAATCAGTGAATTACTTTGGCAGCTGATCATATTATCATATGTACTGTATAGTGTATTATTCAAACTGCAAAGGTTTCACATAAGGTGGTCCACTTATCACCATCAATGTAAAGCAACAAGAGTGAACAGGAAACAATAAAATGTAATCAAATTCATGAAGGAAGTGCAGTGCAGTTTTTTATGACTCGCTGAAAAACTTAGGTGATATAAATAACCTGTGAAAATTTAATGTGCCACATTACTTCCAGGATCATAAATGTGCTTTACTGAGCTAGCGAATAAGTTTATCATCAGCTATCAACCCTCTTGAAGCTCTCAAGATTCTGCTAAACCAAGACAAGTGCCAAATAACATTTATTTTGGGGTTTTACTTTGAGAGTCACCATAAGTACTCAATCTGACTTAGTGCATGGAGCCTGAGTACCATTTAAACTGTCCAAACAAGGAGCATGCATTTTTAAGCACTAAGTAGATGTTAAATAATAAATCCTGTTTTATTTTCATTGTATACACCACCTAATGTATAATGAATAGCTTTAAGGGATGTTCTCTAGTGAGTTTGCTTAATGGGGCCGCATTCTGTATAAAGAGCTTCATCAGAAATGTGTACTGGCTTGAGCTATGTGCAGCTGTGCTGAGCTTCTTGCGATTGCAGAATTTGCTATTTGTATGGAAAATGTCTTAAAAATGCATAATGCATACAATTTAAATTGTGTTTTAAATATGAACAAAATTATGAACAGACACAGCTGTGTTTGAATGTGTATTCTTTGTCACTATCTCACCCTGTGGGTTTATGTCTGTCTTCACTCCCATAAGAAAAGAGGAGGAGGAGATAGTTGCAAAGAAATTATTTTACTTGCTTGATTAAAACACACTAACAGTTCCACTAATTTCTGTGAGCAAATTAAGACTTTCTGTCCTTGTTAACCCCAGCAAAACACATGTGACCTAACATAAAAAGTTTAAAATAACTAAAAGGAAGGTAGTACATCTAGTGATGGTAAAAGTATTGCACTGAAATGTCTCTAAAACTGCTTAGATAGTTCCTAAATGTTGACATTGGAGCCAGGATATTAGTGTATTTATTGCTAATTATGTTTTGAGTCTGCACAGGGATATTCAAGGTGTGTTTCGTTAAGACATTAACAGATAATTGCAACTCTGAGGAGAGAATCATCTTCTTAATGTAAGTGATACCTGGTAAGTGACAGTTAAGGAGTGGTAGTCTGAACTAGTGATGTTGTAATTCTTACTCAGGAAGTTATGTGTGCATGTTTATGGCTCAGTTCATTTTTTTTTCCCACTTTGGCTATTTACTCTCCCACTCACTTCTCATAGTGAAATGTTTATTCAACCATTTCCTTATACTAGGGAATGTTACATGATAGAATATCATCAGGATGACATATGAAAGGGCTTGAGATATAACTTAGGCATCGAAAAGCTTTAGAGCAGTTAGGAGTTATTTGCAGGCACAACTGAGGTTTGAAAGACAAGACCTCACTGATATGACTGATTACTGACATGAAATTAGCTGTTCTAATGGGAGCGGGGCAGAATTGTATATAAGGAGCTCCCCCAGCCTGGTGTATTCAGGTACCAGCTTGAATTCAAATCTAGTATGTGTCACAAGTTAAAATGAGTTTGCACCCTTGTCCCCAGAGGACATTTATCTATACACCAATATCATCTTGCAGTTTGGCACAGTAGCAGTGTGATAAAGCTTTCTGAGGGACTGCCTGCCCTGTGTGTCGTTCTGTTGCTGTGAAAATACTTCTGACTAAATCACATTTATCATCAGGATGAAAAATTAAAAACAAACTACAACAAAAAAAGAAAATGAAGAAAAGTGTTGCCAAAGAAGACTTGTAGGGTTTTTTTTTACAGAGCTATTTAATGATCGCAATATTTAGATGCTGTTATTTTCTTTTTTTTTAATCTATATTAAGGACATAAGTTGAGAAAGAACATTAAAATAGAAGTGTTTCACCATTGTATCTTATTTGTACATTAAATCTCCTTCAAAATGTTATGTAAAATTAGGAAGTAGCAATCAGATTCCTCCTGAGGGTAGAGTTTTATTTCAGATATAATCCAAAGCCAACTAGTTTCACATATTTCTTTGCATACCAGGTACAGGTATCATTTTAAATGTCCCCTTAACTATCTCTGCAGTTTGTAGACCCTGTTCAATTGTTATTTAGTTGTCATCATTGCCAATTAGATGAATTTCAGGAGCAAAATAACATGACAGAAAATAATAGCAGGTGGTGCCATATTGTGTAGAAGTAACTGCTGTGGCTGGAGTATGTCCCATTTTCAATGCTCAGGTTAGGGACAGACAGGGGCACTCTGTGCTGGGTTAGGAACTGGCTGGAGGGCTGGGCCCAGAGAGTGCTGGTGAATGGAGCTGCATCCAGCTG